>VSMD01038200.1:0-146516 GCA_008750895.1 Mirza zaza | reverse complement strand
TTTTGAGACAGAGTCTCACTTTATTGCCCAGGCTAGAGTGAGTGCTGTGGCATCAGCCTAGCTCACAGCAACCTCAAACTCCTGGGCTCAAGCAATCCTGCTGCCTCAGCCTCCCAAGTAGCTGGGACTACAGGCATGTAGTCCCAGCTATTTATAGTAGAGATGGGGTCTCGCTCTTGCTCAGGCTGGTCTCGAACTCCTGAACTCAAAGGATCTGCCCACCTCTGCCTCCCAGAGAGCTAGGATTACAGGCTTGAGCCACTGCGTCCGGCCTAAGAGAAAATTCTTAAGGGGATTCAGGAATATCCAAATTAATCTTTTACTAGTCATTCTCGTCCCCCTCCCCGTCCCCTGCCAAATGTGGTCCTCAAGGTAAATAGATGCACACAAGAGGCAAACCAGGCTCTATTGCTTCCTGGGGCAGTGGCTCCAGATCACACTGCAGACTCATGGACATCATGGAAAATTCCTTTACCTTGGCCAGGTTCACCTAAAAAGCCAGTCTTCTCATTTTCTAAGTCCAAACCTAAGTGGCCCTCCTAAGTGATGAAGGCCACACCTTTCCACCTGTACAGGAGGAAACAGAATGAGAGAGACCCAGCAAATGAGCATGTTTGCCCCAGGGATTAGAGGTGCTGCCCCAGACCTTTTAATGCAGGGACAAGGAGCTCTGAGGTGGGCTGTCATGGAACAAACAAAAAAAAAAATCAGAAGGGAGAGTCAGCAGGTTAGGGAAGGGGAGATAGAGACAGGTAGACAGAGAGACAGAGTGATAAAGAGAGGCAAGCCACAGACAGAGACAACTGCAAAGAGATCTTGGGAGAGTGTTGGAGAGAGCAGCATGGCAGAGAGCAAAGGCAGGGGAGAAAGGTAGCTACTGACAAAGAAAGGTTGCTCCTCTGCAGCAGGAGGAGCCAATGACATTCAGGACAGCAACTTAAAACTTAAACTAAGTTGCATAGTTCTATGATCCTCCTCCATTTGTCGCTAACCCTGCACACCACAGCCTTTCATACATGGGGATTTGGGGCATGAAGGAATAGGGGTGATTTGCAGGGTGGGGCCTATGGCGAGGATGCTGGATGCACACGGGGCTGCACAAGGGGCAAGTGGGGCTGAAATCCAGCCCAGCATGTACCATCTGCCAAGCCCTGTGCCTGTGGGCTGCTTGCTCTTGGGGTGAGGGTATATTTAAGACAGAAGGTTTTCTTGGAGCTCTGTCCTTGTACTCATCTGGGTTATGTTTCTGTTGATGTGAAGTGACCAGGCTTAAATTATTGAGTTCCTACTACATGTTGTCCGGCATTGTGCTGGCTGCTGGTTATCCCATCATCAACAAAACGGGTGTACTTCCGGTCTCGTTGTTTTCCACTGTTAAAGGCGAATTCCCAGCCATTCTTTAAGTCAGAGTGTAAACATCATAGCATCTTTGGGGAAGCTGCTGCAGCTGCTGCTGGTGGCAGCTCCGTGTCCCCTAAGTCTACCTCTCTTCTCCAGCATCTTTCTCCTTCTCTAACTTAGGGCATTTTCTGGCACTGTGGATCCTTGCTCAGCTGCATGTAGACCAGGGGACATTTGGCAATGTCTGGAACATTGTCACACTTCAGGGGGCAGTGTGGAGTGCTACTGGCATCTAGTGGGTAGAGCCAGGGATGCTGCTGAACATCCTACAGTGCACAGGACAGCGCCCCCAAGAAAGGATGATCTGGCCCCAAATGTCAATAGTGCTGAAGTGGAGAAACCATAATGTAGATAATGTAGCTATAACTCAGAAATATGTAAGGCCGGGCGTGGTGGCTCACGCCTGACATCCTAGCACTCTGGGAGGCCGAAGCAGGCAGATCGTTTGAGCTCAGGAGTTCGAGACCAGCCTGAGCAAGAGCGAGACCCCGTCTCTACTAAAAAAATAGAAAGAAATTAGCTGGACAACTAAAAATATATAGAAAAAATTAGCCAGGCATGGTGGCACATGCCTGTAGTCCCAGTGATAAGGGAAACCCCCATTTATTACTTGACAACAGCCACTGGAGACCCCCACCATTCACTCTTGGAAGACCCACATCAGCATAATAGTAACCTATTACCTGGCCCATCAACTAGTCTATTGCCTGGCATCAGCATAACACTAAACCTATTACCTGGCGCATCAACATAATACTAACCTATTACCTGACACATCAACTAACCTGCACCTGGTACCCCACCCCTTGGACCACCCCAACTTAATAAAAGTGGGAAAAATCAGGAGATGGGGCTCAGTTTGGTGGCGAATAAACTTTGATTCTCTGACTCTCCATGTGCTACTCAGTTTGTCCTCAGGACCACCTGCTGTAACACCAGCTACTCGGGAGGCTGAGGTAGGAGGATAGCTTGAGCCCAGGAGTTTGAGGTTGCTGTGAGCTAGGCTGCAACAGAGCCAGACTCTGTCTCAAAAAAAAAAAAAAAAAAAGAAAAAGAAAAAAAGAAGTATGTGGTGGTGGTGGTGGTGGGGGGTGTGTGTGTGTGTGTGTGTGTGTGTGTTGAAAGACAGCCCTCAAGGCTCCCTGGCCTCTGGGGAGATAATTCTGAGATGTGTTTCACAGAGTCTCAAAGGGTTCCCAGTAGGACTGAGCCTCAGTTGCCCAGAAAGGCCAGTTGCTCATTATGGCACCCTTTGTTGGTTTTTAAAAACATCTTTCTGTCTTACTCTCCCCACTCCCTCACTCCTGCTCTTGGGGATCACCTCCCAAATTAACTATCTACACCCAAATCCTTCTCTCAGCATCTGCTTTCAGAGGCACCCAGACTAAGACAGAAGCCTTCCTGGATGCCCAGGTAGATCAGATTTCTCCACCTTGAGCACGTTTATCCCTTTTTGAAGTAACTATGTATTCAATGTCAGTCTCCTCCATAGGCTGTGGACTCTATAAAGACAGTCTCTATGCCTGTCTTGTTCAGTGCTATATTTTCATGGCTGAGTGCAGTTTCTGGCACGTGGTAGGTGCTCATAAACCTTTGTTGAATGACTGAATGAATAAAAGAGTGAACTTAGGCTTTCTTCTTTTGAATTCAGAGCCTCTTTAATATACTCTCCTCCATGCTTTGAATGGCTTAACTGACAATGGGAAAACCTACAGGAGAGTGGGAGGTTAGGCCTTGGGTGATTTGATGGCAGTTTTCTTTGAGCTAAAATGACACCATTTTGTCAGATTCTTCAGACTTGGGATTAGGATCTTAGAATATTCAATTGAGGATATTCACAATAGTTTTGTTTAACAAAGCAGAGACTCAAGGCCTGTAACATAATAAAGAGGATTATCTTAAGACTTGCAGGAAATAGAGAAGTTGGAAACAATGGGAGATTTTAGTGAAGGAAAGGAAAATAACATTGATGTAGCAGCTCCAGTGTGCCTTGCCCTGCACTTTAGCTCCATTAGCTCACTTAGAGTTAGGTATTATAATACCCATTTTGCATACGAAGAAATTATAATTTAGGGAGGGGAAATGGCAGAGCCCAAATTTGATCTTTGACTGGCCCCTCTCCAAGGTTGATAGTGTTTTCCGTTACAGCACAAGGTGGTGGTGGGTAGGTGTCCAGAGACTGCATAGATTTGGAGCTAGTATGGTCGCGGGGGTGGGGGGGGGGGGGGGGGGGGGGGGGGGGGGGGGGGGGGGGGGGGGGGGGGGGGGGGGGGGGGGGGGGGGGGGGGGGGGGGGGGGGGGGGGGGTGTGGGGTGTGTGTAGGGGTGGCCATTGAGTGAGAGTTTGGACGTGATGCCCTTTCGGGTTTCTTATGATGTTATGATTCACTGACTGCAGTAACTTTCAGTTCTCTATCTGTCCTCCTTAGTTGGCTCATCAGTTTCAGCTCAGAAGTAGCAGGAATTTTCACATCCTTTACTTTCCTTTCATTGCTTCTCATTAGCTAAGGCTTTATCTAGGAGCTATAGAGTCTCTGGCATTTACTATATTTCATCTAAGAAGCTACTGCTTGGGTGATACATAGTTATCTTTTGTAGCCCTAAGAAAGAAAAAGCAATGTTAAATATCATCGTAAAATGCCATAAATTTTAATGAGTGTCAATTCCAGACATATTAAAATGTGAAAAATGTGCATCTTAGAATCCATGAACTATTCCCATGACCTCAGACACAGTTATCAAAATCAGAGCAAGATTCCTGTCTTCTCCCTGTCATTATCATCAACACACACTTAGTGGGTACCTGCTATGGATAAGGCTCTGGGTCAGATGGTTTAAAAGAAATACAAGATATCTGGAACCAGAGATTCAAATTATAAATCATGGTGAGGTGGTTTTAAAATATGGCCAGAAATTTTGTAACACTTCTCCCATAGAGATGGAGTTCCATTCTTCTTCTCTTGAATCTGTGCAGGCTTGTGACTGCTTCAACCAATAGAGTACAGCAAAAGTGTTGCTATGTGACTTCCAAGCGTGAACATAAAAGGTCATGCAGCTTCTGGTCTTATATTGCATCACTTGCTCTTGGAGCCCTGAGCCTCCATGTAAGAAGTCAACTACCCTGAGGCCACCACCCTAGAGAGGCAGTCTGGTTAATAATCCGTGGCCAAGGGGTGCCAGACATATGAGTAAAGCAGCCATCTTTGAAGTGGATCCTTCAGTGCCAGCTCATCCAGCTCCCAGAACAAGGGCAATAATTCCATGTATAAATCAAATAATCCCAGGCTATGCTTCATTACAAACCCAAATTTCTGCAGTTTTACATAGTAATGTGCATTTAAAAACATTTATTGAAACATTTATTTTCTGCTCACATCAGAGTCTCACTTGGGTTGAGTGATCCTTTCCCATCTTGTAGCCATGACATTTAGGACCAATGGCTTTAAGTTGCTACAGGTGGGGAGGATTGCACAGGATGTTTTTAAAGGCCAGGCCTGGAATGGCTTAGAGCATCACAGTGCTTCTTAAACAATCCAAGGACCAGTTTTAACATTTTTTTTAATCCATCATGGACCAATGCTTTTATAAAATGCAACGAAACTGAATTCTTAGAAAAGGGAAATGCTGCTTGGATGTAGTGGCAATATCAAATAGCTATAAAAGTCCCTAATTGCTACTTTTAAAATTTGTATTTAGCTCATTGCAAACTGGTAACAAATAGTTTGCAAATGAGCACACCGGTCCACGGACCACACTTGGAGTAGCACTGGCTTACAGTAATTGGGCCTGCATTTTATTAGCTAGAACTCAGTCACATGGCCCCAATCCAATCGCGAGTGAGGAGCCTGGAAAACATAGTATCCTGGGAAGAGGGGACCAAGCGCTGAATTCTAAGCATTGTCTTTGTGACATACTTTAAGTTCAGATTTTATTTTTTTTTTCTCTTTACAAGGATCCAGTTGTTTACAAGTTTATTGTCTCATTTATGTTCATAGGTCTAGTTATTAAAAAAGAAGGCTTTGCAGGACAGGAGGGAAAGGACACCAGGAAAATTGCCTTGTATAGTGGGTGGTGCAAATGTGATTCTCCCAGTTTTACAGATCCTGACCTTGGGTAAAATTCCAGGGGGTAAAATCTTGTTCAAGGTTACAGCAGTGATGTTTTTGTAATATTCTAGATCTCCTATGCTTGTGCCAGGATAGCTACTGTTACTGCTTCAGTCCCTAGAGAAATACTTCCCTCCCCTTATTCCATCTACCATGTGTCACCAAAGGGATTAGAATTACCTCATTTTTGGAAAAGAGCCAGGTTATAGAGGTCTCATGTGACAAAGCAGGAAAATGTAATTCTAAATATATTTATAGACTGCCAAAACCCTGCAAAAACAGTCCATTTCAACACTCATTAGAAAATGACCAATAAGAAACACATTTCAACATTGCTATAACTTTGTAAGACTAATCCAAATAAATTAGGCTTTTAAGAAACAAGATGTCAGTATAGTTAAGAACAACTTTGCTAAGGCTTATATGCCATAATGGACAGCTGTGCTGGGACAGATAATGACCATGTGCTCTGCCCAGGTCTCCCTCCCCTGTTTGTTGTCTGCTCCTGGCTTCAGTGTGCATTTGCTTTCAACACCTTAGTGCTCTTTTGGAGGCCTGCCCTAGGGCTTCTGGAGCATACCTTACCGCTGGTAAGGAGAGCCAGAAGCTCTGGGAATTCGTTTCCCTCGGCAGCCCTTAACCAATAACTAGTGAGCACAGGAGAATGACAGCCTCCATGCCTTTACCTGGGTTGGGACAAGAAAATCCCTTCTGTGGGACCTGGGATCACACTCTTGTGTTCCAGTTTTTTTCTGAAAACACGTTTTAAAATAAATCACTTATACATAAATCCTCATTTCAAGATCTACTTCTAGGGAGCCCAACTGAAGACATGTGTTCTTTAGAACCAGCACCCAACAAAGCTGATGGAATAGCCATTTTCAAGGCAGCAAGGTTCCAGCCTCAGCCCCACTGACTCTCAGAAACTTTTTGGTACCAGCTTTCTACCTTAGCTCCTTCTCAGAGGAAAGAACATCTTTTCCTGCCTCTGGAGGCTGAATTTCATCCCTTCCTCTGGGTCTTGCTCATCAATGACCTCCTCTTGACCTTTATCATCCTCTTCACCTTGGCATATAAACATGTTTAAGTATTGTCCAGATTGAGATAAGATACAGCCAAAATAATTTCTCTCCGTATTGGATAGCTCCAAACGTAGCTACTATCCTTTTTTTTTTTTTTTTATTCTTAGGCAAGGGTCTCAGAAAAGATGGATTACTTGCTGCCTCAACCCTTCATTCATACCACACAGTGACCTGGATTTTTTTTATTTACAAAAAAGTAAATAATGGGGGTACAAATGTTTAGGTTACGTATATTGCCTTGCCCCCTAACCCGAGTCAGAGCTTCAAGTGTGTCCATCCCCTAGATGTTGTGCATCGCACTCATTATGTATCTATATACCCATCCCCTCCTCCCCCCTCCCTTCTGCCCAAAGCCCGATAAATGTTGTTCCTATATGTCCACTTAGGTGTTGATCAGTGAAAAACGAGTTTACTGGTCAAATGTTTATAGCAGCACAATTCACAATTGCAAAGATGTGGAAACAACCCAAGCACCCATCAATACCTGAGTAGATTAATAAAATGTGGTATATGTATACCATGGAGTACTATTCAGCTATAAGAAACAATGGTAGGCCGAGCACGGTGGCTCACGCCTGTAATCCTAGCACTCTGGGAGGCCAAGGCGGGAGGATTGCTCAAGGTTAGGAGTTTGAAACCAGCCTGAGCAAGAGTGAGACCCCGTCTCTACTAAAAATAGAAAGAAATTAATTGGCCAACTAAAAATATATAGAAAAAATTAGCCAGGCATGGTGGAGCATGCCTGTAGTCTCAGCTATTTGGGAGGCTGATGCAGAAAGATTGCTTGAGCCCAGGAGTTTGGGGTTGCTGTGAGCTAGGCTGATGCCACGGCACTCTAGCTTGGGCAACAGAGTAAGACTCTGTCTCAAAAAAAAAAAAAAAAAAAGAAAGAAAAAAAAGAAAAAAGAAACAATGGTAATCTAGCACCTCTTGTATTTTTGTATTTTCCTGGATAGAGCCGGAACCCATTCTACTAAGTGACCTGGATTTTGAACAGCCCTCATGATCTATTGAAACTCCTCTCTGAGGTCAACAATGGTTTTTTAATTCTTCATGACCTGCCTTAAGAACTCGCTAAGTGCTAGGCCCAATGTCAAGCACTTAAGATGTATATCTCATTTGCTGCTACCTTCACGCCTCCCCCAATGCACCATATTCCTTTAAATCTCATGATCCAAGCCTGAAACTCCACTTTCCATCCTACCATATCCAATTCATTAGCAAGGATGCTTTTGACTCTGTTACTGAAATACATTTTGAACTTCTATTCTCTTTATCTCCACTGCCAACACTTTTGTTCAGGTCACCATCATCTCTATCCTTTTCATCATTCTTCCTCCCCCAACTCACTTGTTCTAGTGCAGTCTATTTTCTATATAGCAGCAATAGTGAGCGCATTAAAGCTCAAGCCTCTGCTAGAATTAGTGGCTCATGCCTATAATTCTAGCACTTTGGGAAACTGAGGCAGGAGGATTGTTTGAGGCCAGGACCTCGAGACCAGCCTGGGGAACATGGCAAGACCCCTTTGTACAAAAAATAGAAAAATTAGCTCGGCATGGTGGTGCATGCCTTATAGTCCCAGCTACTTGGGAGGCTGAGGCAGGAGGATCACTTGAGCCCAGGAGTTTGAGGCTGCAGTGAGCTATGATGACGCCACTGTACTCTAAATCAGGCAACAGAGAGAGACTTTGTATCAAAACAAAACAAAACAAAAAAATAGCTCAAGCCAGGCAACTCCACTGCCCAAAACCTTCCAAGGATTCCCAGCACATTTAGGATAAAACCAGCACCTTTAGCCAAAATGGTCTATGAAGGTCCTGCTAGCCTCTGCCTAGTTTTCTCCTCTCATCTCATTCCACCCTCCTATATGCTTAGACCACATTGGTTTCCTTTGAGTTCTGAGAACATACTTTCCCGTCTTGGGGCCTTTGTGCATGCAGCCCCCTCTGCCTGGAATGTTCTTTTCCTTTGTTCCTTCTTGCCCTGTCAATCTCAGTTCTTCTTGGAGAGATGCTTCTCCTGCCACTCCCTCCTCATTATTCTCTTCCTCAGTGTTTTGTTTCTTTTCATAGCACAAACAGGATTTATACTTTTCCTGTTTATTTGTTTACTTGACTTTGTCCTCCCCCTATGATAAGCTCTGAGGGCAGGGACATAGTCGGTCTTATTTATTGTTTTTGCCCCAGTGATGGGGCGATAGAACAGTACTGGCACTTAATGGATGCTCAGGGCATTCAGCTCAGATGTTTCCTTCTCCGTGAAGCCCTCAGCACCATGGGAGAGTTAGAGATGCCTTCCTCTGGAGTCCTTTAGCAGTTCGTATAGTCACTCATTTTAAAACCTTCAGCATTTAGCACAGCGCCTGAATCATAATAGGCACTTGGTAAAATATGTGATGAATGAATGAATGAGTGAATGAATGAATTGTTATTTTCATGGGAAAGAGTGACTTAGCTAAAAGCAGGGAGTGACTACTGAGAGGTGGATGTGAGTAATTTTTCTGAGGACAGAGGAGCCAATAGGTTTTTAAAGATAGAAGTGTGAATTCACTTCTAAGACTAGATAGCTCCTTTATTTTTGGAAGAAAAATACTTTTGGGGAAAAAGCTATTGAGCTATACAAATTTGAAACAAATTTTGGAAGAAAAATACATTGCAGGGAAAAGCTATTGAGCTATACAAATATCAAAGCTTCTTTTTTTTTTTTTTTTTTGCGACAGGGTCTCACTTTGTTGCTCAGGCTGGGGTAGAGTGGTGTGATCATAGCTAACTGCAGCCTCAAACTTCTGGCCTTGGGTAATCCTCTTGCTTTGGCTTCATGAATAGCTAGGAATACAGGCATGTGCCACCACACCTGGCTAATTTTTTCACTTTTTGTAGAGACAGGGTCTTGCTTGTTGCTCAGGCTGGTCTTGAACTCCTGGCCTCAAGAGATCCTCCTGTCTTGGCCTCCGAAAATGCTGGGATTATAGATATGAGCCACCATGCCCAGTCAAAGCTTCCTTTTTGAAATGGGAAGTTTGCAGACAAGGAGACTGTTCTGCACAATTACAGAAAAGGTTTTTTTTTCTCTGTGGGTTGAGTTATAACTGCACATTGCTTCTGTTTAGAAAAATTATTTTTGTTCTCTGTGGATACTCATGTAAGTGTACTGAATTCCAAGGAGGGAGATATACACCTGGCCGCTGCATCATGGCATAGGAGCAAGGGCTAAAGAGAGAAATGGCTCATGCCATCACAGATAATAATCCAGTTTTGACTTTTTGTTTGTTTTGAACTTTGCCATTGTCATGTTTTTTTTTTTTTTTTTAATTTTTTTTTTTTGAGACAGAGTCTTACTCTGTTGCCCGGGCTAGAGTGCCATGGCGTCAGCCTAGCCCACAGCAACCTCAAACTCCTGGGCTCAAGCGATCCTTCTGCCTCAGCCTCTTGAGTAGCTGGGACTACAGGCATGCACCACGATGCCCGGCTAATTTTATAAATATATATATTTAGTTGTCTAGCTAATTTCTTTCTATTTTTAGTAGAGATGGGGTCTCACTCTTGCTCAGGCTGATCTTGAACTCCTGACCTCGAGTGATCCTCCTGCCTTGGCCTCCCAGACTGCTAGGATTACAGGCGTGAGCCATCGCGCCCGGCCTGCCATTGACTTGTTATTCTAAATCTTTAATTAATTTTAAGATTACCTGCTCTTGAGAATGAAGGGATGGGCCTGAATTTACATTTGGGACAAGGAAGAATGATAGTTTGGGAGAAGAAGGCTTCAAGCCAGTAAGAGCAATGGTATGGAGCCAGGCCATTAGTAAGGAGGAATGTGGCCACTGGGCTGGATTTATGAAACATATGAGCCTTAATTTGGAGGTATTCTGCAAAATGCTTGGGAATGGGAATCTGACAAAATATGGGCTTCTTGTGGTCAAGAGGCATGAGGTATCAGGGCACTAAGGCAAAAAAGAAAAAAAAATTCCAGATTGGAAAGAAAGAAGTAAAACTATCTTCATTCACAGATGATATGCTTTTTTTTTTCATGACAAAGAGTCTTTACTTTTAAATGATTATCAGTACACCAAGTTATAACATGTGTAACAAGTTATTGAATTCTATCATCTAGTAATTTTGAGTAATAGAAACTAAAAGCAGCCTAAATAATTATACTAGTATCCATTGTTTTAACCATTAGCAAGAATGGACTACTTTCAGGCTAGTTGCTGCTTCACACAGGTTACAAATAACTACTTACTACTTTTTCATAGATAAAGCCCCTGACCTTTAAGAAAGCATTAGGGGAAAATAAAAACAAAAAAAAAAAAACCAAAAAAGAAAGAAAGCATTAGGGAAAAAAATTACTTAATCCCCTTCTTTCTTCAAATAATTGTTTTGTTTTGTTATTTTTACTAGATCTAAGAAAGAAAAAGTCAACATTGATATATATGGTAATTGAGCTAAAAAGCATAGGAAAACAGATAATGTATACCTATTAAATTTCTAAGAAATATGAGGTAAAAAGATGAAATCTTTAGATGAGCTCCTAGTCTGCACAAAGAATCTAGATTTGCTACTCTCCAAAAAGTGAAGGGATCTACTATATAATATACAGAAATAATTTAATGCGTTTCATAAGACTATAACTTGAGTTTTGCCAAAGCTTCTTATTCCATGTGGGCATCTAAAATGCCAGTTCATGGAACAGGCACTTCTTTCTTCTCCTTCTATCCATTTATGCAGTAGTTTTCGTGTATTTCTGGCTGGATGTAGCAGACAAAGGCCAAGAGGTTATCCAAGACTTCATCTCCGTTCTGACTGAAGTAGGTCTGGAGGATGGTCATCTTCTCCTGGATCTCCTCCACTTCAGTGCTTCAACTGCCATGAGATCCCATTGCTGCAGTTTCCTTGGCCTTGAACTCCTTCTCCCTCTGCAGGCGGTACTGTTCAATTTCAGCTTGAGCCTCTTCTTTGGCCTGCTTCAGCCGCTGGTTCTTTCGCTTGTGGGCCTCAGACACCTTCTCCGTGGCCAGCTTCTCGGCCTGCAGTAGCTGCTGGATCCCCTGAGACTGACTGGCCATGGCGGCTGCAACTCTGAAGCCAAGGCAAGCAGCCTAACTTGGCTCCAAGATCCCTTGGGTCAACTCTGATATGCTTTTATGTAAAGAAAATCCTAAGGAATCTACACACAAAAAAACTATTAGAACTAAAGTGAGTTTAGCAAGGTTACAGGATACAAGATCAATACACAACAAATTAGTTATATTTCTATATACTAACGATGGACAATCCAAAAATGGAATTAAGAAAGCAATAATGTTTACATTTACAAATAGTATGAAAAAGAATAAAATACTTAAAAATAAATTTAACAAAAGAAGTGTACTTATATAACAAAAAGTATAAAAACTATAAAACATCATTGAAATAAATTAAAGAAGACCTAAATATATGGAAAGACATCCCATGTTTATACATCAGAAGACTTAATATTGCTAAGATGGCAATGCTTCCCAAATCAATCTACAGATTCAGTGCAAACACTATAAAAAAAATCCTAGCTTGTTTTTTTGCTGAAATAGATAAACTGATTCTAAATTTCATATGAAATGCAAGAGACCCAGAAAAGACAAAATGAGCTTGAAAAAGAAGAAAATTGTTGGAGGACTCATACTTCCTGATTTCACAACTTATGACAAAGCTACAGTAATTAAGACGGTATGGTACTGGCATAAGGACAGATACATAGATCAACAGAATAAACTTGAGAGTTTACAAATTAATCCTTACATTTATGGTCAGTTGATTTTCCAAAGACTGAGAAGACAATTGGACAATGGGAACAGAATAGTATCTTCAACAAATGGTGCTGGGACAACGGGGAATCCACATGTAAAAGAATGAAATTGTACCTCTACCTCAGACCATATAGAGAAATTAACTCAAAATAAATCAAAGATCTAAATGTAAGAGCTAAAACTATAAAACTCTTAGAAAAAACATGTTTAATTCTTCATGTCCTTGGATTAGGCAATACTTTCTTAGCTATGACACCAAAACCACAAGCAACCAAAGAAAACATAAATTAAAATTTACCTAGTCATTATTTCAATAAAACAACTCTTATGCTTCAAAGAACATCAGGAAAGTGACAAATAACCAGGAGAATGGGAGAAAATATTTGCAAATCATATATTTCGAGAAAGGACTTGTAAAGAATGGTTATAACTCAATAATAAAAAGACAAACAGCCAAATTTTAAAATTGGCAAATGACCTGTATAGATGGTTCTCCAAAGAAGATATAAAAAGCACATGAAAATATGCTTGACATCATTAGTCATCAGAGAAGTGTAAATGAAAACCTCAATGTGATACCACTTCTTGACTACTAGGAGGCTATAATAAAAAAGACAGAGAATGACAAGTATTAGTGAAGATGTGAAATATGGAACCCTCACACACTGCTGGTGGGAATGTAAAATGGTGTAGCGACTTTGGAGAACAGTCTAGTAGTTCCTCAACAGATTAAACAGAGTTACCATATGACCCAGCAAATCCACTCGTAGGTATTTACCTGAGAACTGAAAACATATGTTCACATAAAATCTTGTACATAAATGTTCATAGCAGCATTATTCATAAATAAAAAAAACTAGATACAAAACTAGATACATAAATAATAAAAACTAGATACAACCCAAATGTCCATCAACTGGTGAATGGATAAACAGAATATGGCATATCCACACAACAGAATATCATTCCAGGAATGAAGTACTGATACATGCTATAACATGGATGAACCTTGAAAATATGCTAAATGAAAGAAGCGAAACACAAAAGGCCACACATTTATATGAAATGTCCAAGGTAGGCAAATCCATAGAGACAATGCAGATTCATGGTTGCCAGGGGCTGGGGGAAGGGGGCTTGGGGAGTGACTGTTAATGGGTATGAGGATTCTTTTGGGGGTGACAAAACTATTCCAGAATTAGATAGTGGTGGTTGATGCACAATTTTGTGAATGTGCTGAAAACCACTGCATTGTACACTTTGGTTTTTTTAATTTTTTAATTTTTTTGAGATAGAGTCTCACTGTGTTGCCTGGGCTAGAGTGCCATGGCATCAGCCTAGCTCACAGCAACCTCAAACTCCTGGGCTCAAGCGATCCTTCTGCCTCAGCCTCCTGAGTAGCTGGGACTACAGGCATGTGCCACTGTGCCTGGCTAATTTTTTCTGTATATATTTTTAGTTGGCCAATTAATTTCTTTCTATTTTTAGTAGAGACGAGGGTCTCGCTCTTGCTCGGGCTGGTTTCAAACTCCTGACCTTGAGTGATCTGCCCGCCTTGGCCTCCCAGAGTGTTAGGATTACAGGTGTGAGCCACCGCGCCCGGCCGAACTGTACACTTTATAAGGGTGAATTTTATGGTATGTAAATTTTATTTTTTAAGAAAGCAATGAGTCCCAAAATGGAAATAGTACCTCCTCACATGCCAGAGAGTAAGTAAGAATTTGGGCTCCAAAGGCCACAGCAAGTCCTTCTATACAGTGATAATGAGAGAGGTAGCTTCTGAGCCATTGGGGACTGAGGAGAGGTGGGCATGACTGCATGTTTGACCAGGTGGAGCAGCAGAGCTGTGGGGCACTGAGATATGTGGTGAGAGCAGCAGCAAGAAGCCTGGGACACAGGCAGTGCTGTGGCTGATCTGTGAGATGCACCTCTCTTTGGAGACACCCAGTGAGATAGGAGAAGGAAGGAGAAGTCCTGCCATTTGCCTCATGGGGGGATACTGAACCCCACACTTGGAGACACTTTTGAAGTGACTTGTACAGGTGCCACAAAATAGTGGAGCCTGGGAGACATTTTAGTCATATTATTATTTAGCTACAACCACAGTTAAGAATGCTGGAACACATAAAAATAAACCATCTGGTTGTAGAATGACTACACAACATGCCTTTAGTGACAGTGATAGTTCCAGAAATTATCTGTCAGATTGTTCGAGCCTAGACTATATAAAGACAAATATTTTCACGTCATTGGATCATATTTTTTATAATCCATAATACCAATTATACATCTTGCCTAATACAAAGGGATCCTTGTGGTTAATAATTGATTTGAGGTGATAACATTGTATAGAGAAATGGGGGTGTGGGTATGGAGGAGAGAAAAACAGGAAGAAATGACAATTTGTTTTTTGTTTTTTTTTTTGAGACAGAGTCTCACTCTGTTGCCCAGGCTAGAGTGAGTGCCGCGGCATCAGCCTAGCTCATGGCAACCTCAAACTCCTGGGCTCAAGCGATCCTCCTGCCTCAGCCTCCTGAGTAGCTGGGACTACAGACATGTGCCACCATGCCCGGCTCATTTTTTCTATATATATTAGTTGGCCAATTAATTTCTTTCTATTTATGGTAGAGACGGGGTCTCGCTCTTGCTCAGGCTAGTTTCGAACTCCTGACCTCAAGCAATGCGCCTGCCTCGGCCTCCCAGAGTGCTAGGATTACAGGCGTGAGCCACCGCGCCCGGCCAGAAATGACAATTTGGATTAAAAAAACAAAGGCTAAAAATTACCAATATCATTCAAATGAATACATTTAAATCACCTGTATCTCCCCTGTTGGTAAATTTAGTGAAATCCACATCCTCTGTAACCTTCTTGTTGTTGAAAGCTACTGGCCTGGGAGGGTGGGTAATGCCATTGCCTGATGCTATGATACAGAGAACAGCAACCAGTTCCTTAGTCAGAAACAATCTGTTTCATTAGTCGGATTTTACCAGTATTTCAATATGTTTTATTTTTATTGTTATCAACTGAATTTTTTTTTTTTTTTTTTTTTGAGACAGAGTCTCACTCTGATGCCTGGGCTAGAGTGCCGTGGCATCAGCAACCTCAATCTCCTGGGCTCAAGCGATCCTCCTGCCTCAGCCTCCCAAGTAGCTGGGACTACAGGCATGTGCCGCCACGCCCGGCTAATTTTTTCTATATATTTTTAGTTGGCCAATTAGTTTCTTTCTATTTTTAGTAGAGATGGGGGTCTCACTCTTGCTCAGGCTGGATTCGAACTCCTGACCTTGAACAATCCGCCCACCTCGGCATCCCAGAGTGCTAGGATTACAGGCGTGAGCCACTGCGTCAGACCAGCTGAATATCTTTTAAAAATAAAATCCACCCATGCCTTATGAAATTTGGGTGCTACTGTGATAGACGTTCTGGAAAATGTTGAGTTACTTTCTGCCATAGCTGGGAGCCTGGATTGGCCAAATGAAGCTGTGGGTCAGGTGGTGGCCAGGAGGGCAGGGCGGGCCACACTTGCACACCAGTCTTTTTAAAAGTGCCAGCATCTGCCGGGAAAGGAAGGATGTCACCATACAGCATGCATCCCGGAGGGCAAACCTTGTCACCTGCTCTCCTGCATTAAAACAAGAATTGATTTCATCACGGTCATGATGTCAAAAATTAAACTTTAACATAAAAGTAAATATTATGGGAAAATAAAGTGTTTTCATAGAGCACAGCTGGTTTCTCTTTCATAATCTTTTCATTCTAGCTAATCTCATTTGTTAATTTTTCTTCTGTCAACCTATAAAGTTTTTTTTTTTTTTTTGGTTACACGTTTACACATAATGGTACAAAGAGTTATCTACTAATTCATCTACAAACTTCCATAATATGGTGCATTTTACCTGTTGCCCAAACTGTAGGCAGATCTGGGGTAGAGTAGAACCAAGCGAAGAGGGACCCAAAAGAAGTCTGCAATTTGGGGCACATGATGAGAGTCTTATTCATGAGGGCATTCACGGATGGGACAAGAGTATGAGCAGCACAATTCTTCCTGTTGGTTTGTGTGTAGAGGAACGGAAACACACAGTGTTTGGAGCTGGAATACCTAGATTGCAGTTTCTACTCAGCCGCTTCCTAGGCATGTGACTTGACCTTTTCAGTTTGTTTCGCCATTTATAACATGGAGATCGATAAACAACACCTGCTTCATAAAGTGGTGAAGCTTAAATGAGGTTATGTGTGTGAAAGCACATTTTCCATGAAAGCTGTGTGTGTGTGCATGTCTTGTGTATACCATTGCTGTCTTTTCTTCATTGCTAAGAGCATCCTGATTTTATATGGGGTATTTGATCTTAGCTAACCATTTCTATTCTATTCACTCTCTGCAGTTTATTTATTTTCTTAGTTTCCTTTGCAGCCGTGAGAGCCAGTTCCAGCCAACGAGATATAAGGGGAAGTCAGCTGAGGGTTTCTGGGAGTTTCCTTGTTAAGAAGAAAAACTGCTGTTTCCAACACCACTGCTGTTCCTTTTTGTTTGGATGCTTAGGAAAGATCCCAATTCTTGGAGCAGTGGCAGCCATCTTGGGGACATGAGGTAAGAAGCATGAGGATAAAAAGCTGACTTGTTGAGAGTAAAGGAACTGGGAAGAGCCTGTTTTTTTTTTTGTTTTTTTTTTTTTTGACTTCATGGAATTTCTGAACCATCTCAGAACTGTCCTTCCTTCAGGTTCCTAGGTTTGTGAGATGATTAAATGACTGATATATGTGCTTATGTGGGGCATACACGTGAGTGTGGTACCTTGAGGGCATCACAGGGCATCACTGTGGTATCACAGGAAAGAGCACTAAATTTGAGAGTCAAAAGCTGGAGATAACTGGTTCTGAATTAACACTCTGAGCTTTGACTTACTGATCTATAAAATGGGAATAATACCACTTAACCCACAGGGCTATTGGGAGGGCTAAATTAAATAATACAAATAGAAGTCCTTTGCAACTGAACAAGGGCTGTATAGATGTAAGATGTTGTTGGATAACCTACTTCTCTTAGTGGAGAACGGATGAAGGCGTGCAGGTCAGAATGACTTAAGTGAATTTTGTTCTTGCCAACACCCACCCCCACCCTGCCCCTCTTTGGTGATCTCCACTGAGACATGCTGAAAGGTCTCAAGCTACCCCCTCAATTCCCAGCACCCTCTAGCTCCCCATTTTCCACACTTTGAGACTCTTTGTTTCTCTTTCCAGCTTCTTCTCTCATCTCAATCCTCCCGACAAGAAATGGACTCCTCTTGTGCCCTATCCCCTTGGGCCCAGTTAATTGTTGCTCATCAACCTGGTATGTGTTGGTGTACACCAGGGACTTCCTCTATTGTCCTTCCCACACAGCAAGTGTCTGTTTTTATGAGGGCCTTAAACTGACCAAGTGACAATAGTAATAGGAATTTCAGGGGGCTATGGTAAGAGATAAAGGAAAAGCACTTGTCATCTTGGTGCTTCCAGGAGACCCCAGTTGGGAGGGCTATTCAGTGCACAACTATTCCCCTCTCTGGGAAGGACCTAATCCACAGGGGTGAATCTCAGTGGCCTCCTCTTTGCTAGGTGACCTTGCCCGTGGCCAGGAGGGGGTGATTGATTCAGGCTGGGGCAATCAAAACCCCGAGGTCTTTAAGACTGGAGTTGGGGAAATAGATTCATCACTCTAGTCAAATGTGAGTTCCTGATTCTGGTTATTTCTGAGGCCCACCTACACCCCTGCCCTTCCTGTAGCAATATGAAACCTTCCCAGTGAACCCTTTTGTCTTGCCTCAACCCCAGGTGCTGAGACAAGGACTTGGTTGCACATGGTTTACTTGGGGGATAATCCCAGAGAACACAAGCGAGGGAGTGGGGAAGTGAGACAAGGAAAGGAGAAAGCCAATAAGGGTATATTAATGAGCAGATCCCAACTGTGGGCAACTGGGGCTCAATCCTGCTGGGGACCTCTGGGAAACTGTAGACCACACCTTGGAATCATCTGCCCAGAGGACAGTGAGGTGGGGACATTTATCACCTGATTTCCATCCCCATTGGTTGAGGTTTGTCGCTAGGGGTGTTCCTCCCTGGCACTTATGGGTCACGTCTGCTGCAGCTGGATGACGGAGAGAGCCCCAGTGCAGAGAAGGAGAGCCATACAGGTTTTTGAGGTAGGAAGCTGACAGTGTACTGGGAATTGTCTACAGTTGCAGGAGAACTCAGGTGAGCAGAGCCAATACTGAGAAAGACATTGACAGTGTCTGCCACACCCTCTCTGGCCTTTAACTAGTTCACTTTTGGGTTTCTGTCACTTATGACCAACAGAGCCCTGGTTACGCAGCTCACCTGAGATCTTCCTACAGAGGCAGCCATGCCCCTAATGGGCCAGCCCTGTGTGCAAGGCATTGTCGCCAGGAGCAGTTTCTTCAGCATATACACCATCGGTGGCTACTGATGCGTTGCTGGGGCAAAAGGACTGGACAAAATGTATGAGTGGACTGCAGGGCAAGGAGTCAAAAATGGCTCATCATTATTGTTTGTCCATGGAGTGACGCCATCTTTTGTTTGATGGAGAGGTCTGAACACACAGGAATAGCCAAACACTTGGGGAAATATTAAGATGCTCACTATATTCTCTTCTCCAATGTGCAAATAGCTCACTTTTGGCACCATATGATCTCAAAACATGATGCCTAAACTGAATTTTTTTTTTTGAGACAGAGTCTCGCTCTGTTGCCCGGGCTAGAGTGCCATGGCATCAGCCTAGCTCACAGCAACCTCAGACTCCTGGGCTCAAGTGATCCTTCTGCCTTAGCCTCCCAAGTAGCTGGGACTATAGGCATGTGCCACCATGCCTGGCTAATTATATATATATATATATATATATATATATATATATATATTAGTTCTCCAGCTAATTTCTATTTTTTTAGTAGAGACGGGGTCTTGCTCTTGCTCAGTCTGGTCTCAAACTCCTGGGCTCAACCAATCCGCCCGCCTCAGCCTCCCAGAGTGCTAGGATTACAGGAGTGAGCCACCGTGCCTGGCCTAAACTGAATTTTAAAGACATGATTCTTTTAATCAGCACATGAATAGAACTTAATGGTGAACCCCAAACTAAAATGAACCACAATTATCTGCTGACCTCCTAAACTCCCAGAAAGTTGTTTTTCTTTTCACAGACATGAAAACGGCCAACTGCTTCCATCTGAAATGCATTCAGCTGCAGGGAACAGAAACCTGACTTCAGGGACTCATACAAATCAGAGCTGCTTTTGCTCACATAGCAAGAAGACTGGCAGGCCACGGTTGCTGGTAAGAGTTCAGTGGCTTGAGCATGCTGTCAGAACTCAGACGTGGGGCCCACTTTCATCCAGTGGATGGATTTTAAGTCTGTCAACTCTGGTTAATCCTACTGAAGGGAAGTTCTATGTAAAAGTCATTTCAGAGGCTGGCGAAGTTAAAAAAAACAATTAAAAGTAGTGTTAAAAATAGTGAGCATGCGTCTTAGGGTTCGGCAGTGTTGCATTTAAAAAACATTTTGCCTCGTACCCGGTCCTGGCCCTTGTCATATTTAAAATAGACATTTCCTCTTTGTTTTGTTTGTTCTGTTGTCTCCTGTGCTCTGGGGTCAAAAGAACTGTTGCCAGTAGAGGCGGGAGAACAGAGTGAGCAGGACTCTGGGCCCTGGAACCACACCAGCCTATCAATCTTCCACCATTTTTGACCTACAGAGAGGGCAGGAGTTCGAAACCAGCCTGAGCAAGAGTGAGACCCCATCTCTACTAAAAATAGAAAGAAATAGAAAGAATACTAAAAATAGAAAGAAATAGAAAGAAATTAATTGGTCAACTAAAAATATATAGAAAAAATTAGCTGGGCATGGTGGCGCATGCCTGTAGTCCCAGCTACTGGGGAGGCTGAGGCTTGGGAGGCTGTCATATAGTTCAATTTAATAGGATGATTATCATCATTTGGTGACTATCTGTTGAGTGCTGATTATTAAATAACTTTAACAGCTCCCAAGTGACCAAGCTGGGATTCAAACACTGTTTGGTGGCAGTGCCCCTGCGTAGAAGCACAGAGCCACGCTACCTCCCCCCAGTGTTTGTTAAACACTCCTCATCTTCTGGCCTCCAGGTAATAAAGCTAAAGATAGGCTTTTCCTACTTTTCGAACTTGGCTATACGCCCTCAGAATATGTGAGAAAATGCAGCCGGCATCTTCCAGAAGATTAGGAGGGCAGTGAGATATCGTAGCCACCTCCTGGCTGACATTTGAGCCCTGCTTTCGGCACGGTCAAGCCTTTCGGAGGCAGCCGGTGTATGGCTTGTATCAAACTCTATATTTAGGAAGAACAACTGTGAGCTATGACAGGAATTCTCTTTAACACTTAGCCTTCAACTGAGTTCCCCTCCAGCCCCGAGCCAGGAGCAGCTCTCAATACTGGGAGAGGCACAGAGCACCCGAGCTATTTCAGCCACATGAAAAGCATCGGAATTGAGATCGCAGCTCAGAGGACACCGGGCATCCCTTCCACCCTCCAAGGAGCTTTGTCTTCTTGCACCTGGCTGCTTGGGACTTTCCTTAGGCAGTAAACAAATACCTAAAGCAGGTAAGCGGAAGGATCCAGCTGCGGCAACTGGGCTTTCTAAAGCAAATTTCCTTGATACTTAACATGGAGTGACTACTTATAACTTTGTAGGCTTGTAACTAGTGGGTGTGTAGCTTCCTTGTAAATTCACTGTTCATTGGTGGTATTGCTGCTTCTGTTTTATAAATTGTGAGAGATGGGGGTGCTGAAAGAATATTGAGCTAAAGGCAGTTTTCATCGACAGTGACATTAACAAAATGTCCACAGTCTAGATATGATAACTGTGACCTTGAAGCCGTGCTGGCCAGGATTACAGTTGGTCAGCTGCAGACTGATTCAGGCTCTAAGCCGAAAATAATCAGGAGAATTTGGGGCAGAGAAAAGCTATGATGCTAGTTCTTTGGGCTACTTAAGTGCAAATTATTGCCAGAGTTTTTACACAGTACAAGTTTAAAGTGCCTTTTTCCTTTCCTAAAGCACCAGGCTTGGTCTCAGTGACAAAGTTCTATCAGCGTCTTGTACATAGATAGAACCATCTTTTCAAAAGCTTCACTCTGGTCACAGTTTTCCTGTCCTCAGCAGGGTAGAGGGCAGCACTCATGTCCCCTTGTATGCGGCCACCAGGTTCTGAACCATGGGAATGCCAAGAGTAACTCTTCCCTCTCAGCGTATTTAAGGCAGAGTGAATAAGGAGTTAGTTCGGACAGCTGAACATCTTTCTGCACCCTTCTTAGGAATTATTTTTAGCTGCAGGACAGAAGATAATTCCTTTCGAGATGGAGCTTTACCCATTTATTTGACCTTTAAAAAGAATAAACAAAGCCTTTCTCTCCAAATATTGATTGATTTTCCTCTGAATCCCTTCATATTAAGTTCATGATATTACTGTTGGCAAATTTTTAGTAACTCAAAGAGTTTTATTTAGAAGTCAGATATTAGGGCTGCCCACTGAAAAATAAGCAGCAGTATGTTGTACATGACTCAGCATACAGACCATTAAAGATCTCCACTGACATGCAGAACTTCCAGGAAAACTCACCGGTGTTCAGCCAGCAAGCATTTCCATTATATTACAGGCTTTGTAAAAGTCAATATATGCCTTGTCAAACTTGCCACGTTTCCAAATTTCAGCCAGAACCAGGAGACATAGTAATTGAGTGCTGTAAAGAGTACCTCTTTGGATGAAAAGCAGTGGCCCCGGTGGGAGTGGAGTGTGTATCTAAGGCATAGTTTGCTTTTTTGGTCCCGAGATGAAGCAGGCAGATGAAGAAAGAAGGTGCGTGCTACACTCTACATCCCTGATGGAGGTGAACGCAGGGCCAGGGAAACAGCCAGGGAACACTGTCTATTTTTATTCATCAGTGTGCTTTGCCCTGATTCTCTGCGAATAATGAGGACAGCAGGAACTGCTGCTGAACTGATTTACACAAATGTTATCTAGCCTGTTTGTGAGGGCTGAGAGCTGGGATCTGACCAACTTTCTATAGATGTCTCTTTCGAAGATTGACATGTATGTTAAGAGATATGTATGCAAATGAGAATATATCAAAACTGTTTAGGAGACAAGGCCCATCCAGCCGTTAGGCTCAGAGGTCTACAAAAAACAAAGCAATCCAGTAGTTTGTGCAATCAGCTCAGCAAAAAAACCAAAATCAGCTTATTTAAAAAAATCAATGCAATATAAATAACGTAACCATTCATTGCCTAATTTTTTTTACATTTCAACCTGCTATTGTCATGGCATAACAAAATTTCCTAATCTCCATTTCAAATGGATGTACAATAACTTTTTAAAAAGTTCCCAAGTGATATTAAACTTTAGTTGTACGTACACAGAGAATACTATATACAGAGATATTTAAAGTCCTGTGAATATTATTGCTTTGCTTGATTTCTAATAGCTTTTGAGGAATAGAAACATTAAAAATTAAGTCACCAAGCTTTTCTTTTCGGAATTGAGCTATGTGTCCTAGAACCAAAAATAAAAAACCCTTCATTTCTCTTTGACACTGCAGGAAAGACAGCAATCTATTTGAAGCATATCATGGAGCAAAATGCATCCCTGATTGTTCAATTTGTTGTTGTGTTTTAATTTTTTAACCTGGGCTGGGCATGGTGGCCCATGCCTGTAATCCTAGTACTTTGGGAGGCTGAAGTGGAAGGATCACTTGAGGCCAGGTGTTTGAGACTAGCCTGGGCAACATACAAAAATATTTTAAAAAATTAGTCAGGCATGATGGCAGGTGCCTTGTAGTACTAGCTACTTGAGAGACTGAGGCAGAAGGCTCCCTTGAGCCCAAAAGTTGGAGGTTGCAGTGAGCTATGGTTGCACCACTACACTCTAGCCTGGGGAACAGAGTGAGACTCTGTCTCAAAAAATTTTTTTTAACCATATTAAAAATAATTCTACCTAGACTTTAATGCATGGAAACTATATCTATATATTACCAAGACATTCAGGTGAAACTTTTTAAAACAGTCTCATTGTTTTCATGTACATGGCTCCAAAAATTATATATTTGGATATACCAATTATAGAGGTTTTTTAAAAAAATGCCATTGTTTAACTAAATGTAATAGAGCCTAAGACTTTGAAGATCTCAAAAAATCTTAAGTTTTTCACAGAATTCTTCTCAGATCTTTTATCTCTCTAGGTGTTGAGAAACATCACTACCTCAATTCTTACTCTGAACTTAAAGCTGCAGATCAGTACAGCACTCAAAAGTCACAAGCTGTGGACGATGGCAGTAAACAATAAATATTTGCATCATGCTTTATAGTTCACAAGGCCTTTTCAGGAGCATTATGTCATTTTGATTCTTACCACAACATGTGAAGCAGGTAAAATTACAAGAAGAGGAAATGGGCCTAGAAATGAAATGTTGAGTGACATTGCCCAGGTTTCACAGGACCTGTGGCAAATGCCAACACTGTTCTCTGGGTTCATTCATTCACCAGTTAACATATATCCTCACACCAGTCAAGAGAGAGAACTCAGTCAACCTATTATAGTTTGGGTTTAAAACGCAGCGTATTTTTAATTCAATGAATTTTTAACTTTTCAGTTGGTCCTGTTAACATTTAATAGATCAAGCTATAAAAACGGACCAGAGCTGGGCTATTCCCTGTTCCCCTAGCCCTAATAAATCATGGCCTACGTCCCCAAGTGTGCTCTAAGGCAGGTCTCACGTGCTGAAAGAAAACAAACATCCTTTGGGAAGGAAGCACTTCTCCATCTTGGGGATCTGGCAGGGTCCCTTGTAAGTCCTACTACCCTCCTTGAAACAAAAGAAAGCAGGTGAGGCTTGGTGCCTGCCTGTGTTTACATAGGGTGGGCTTTGTGTGGGGGAACACACAGAGGCCTCTCCCAGGTCGCTGGGCAGAACAGACATGGCGTCAGTAAGGAAGTGGTACAGGCCATTTGTCTTTGGGCCTGTTCAGTGGAGAGGAAGTACTCCCAGTGGACTGACTCGCAGCCCTGGCAATAATGAATTCAGATCAAAAGTTCAGTTTCAAGCTGAGAGCTTCTGAGGCCGGAACAAAGGTGTTTTATTCCCACAACCTCTTTGCTTTGCTGCTCTTGGCAGAGGGTCAGGAGGGCAGGGAAGGAGATGATAGCGCCTTTCAAGTTTCTGATTGCATATCATTAGCGTCAGGGGCGAGGCATCTCAGCATTTCTCCTTCTGAATGATTTATCCTGGCGCTCTAGTGTTCCCTCCCGCCCCCCACCCCCAGGCATTAGGAAGGAGAGTCTCTAAGTAACTTCGGAAACTGAGACTGAAAGAATATATGGCCAGTGAAAGGGGTGACTATCCAGTTGAATCATGAGTTAAATTCTAATTTATCAAGACCGAGAATCTGAATGCTGCCACCTCTAACAGTTTCTTACTTGTTTTTTTAGGGATAAGACTGCTTGAATATGTCAAAACAGCCAGTTTCCAATGTCAGAGCCATCCAGGTAAGTAGGTATATTTGTGTTTTAACATCAGCTCTGCAACTTCTTGCCTGATTGCTTAATAAGTCATACTTTTTGTGATTGTTCACCCTTAACTGATGATTAACTTCAAGAAGAAAAGGAAATTCCTCTTTAAAAGACTTGTAAGGTACAATTCAGGAAGGATGTAAGACCGATTAGGTACAACTGAGAAAGGAGAAGCTATTTTTGTTTAATTGTCCTGAATTGTAAGATAATCAAAGTTTACAAATGAGAATTAGATTATCTTCTACAAGAATGTAGTGTGTATGTTTTTTGATATGTATACTTTTGATATGCTGATTAATAGAGAATAATATATTCAGTTTCCATTTTTGTATCCAGTTGATATATGCATATATCAATGGGTCACAGTTTGTTCACCCATCTGTTTAAAATACATATTTCTTTAAATAATATTCTTTCGTAGTTAAGTGTTCTTCCCAAGGCTTGGGTATTTATCTTCTAAAGTCCCTATGCTATTAGTTTTCCTCATATTCTCCCAGCAAACAAATTCTTTGGTTGTTTAAATTGACTTAAGTGTCACCCACAAAAAGGGAAAGGGGAAGCAGACATCTTGAAACAAAAATATAATTATGAAAATAACTTTCAGTATTTGTTTTTACTCAAAACTTAATTTGTTATTTCTCTTAAGGACTCTATATTTGACTCTCAAATGGCTCCTACCCTGAGGCGCTGGGCACAATGCTTTTATTGTAAAATTCCATCTTTCCTTTCCATCAACATGGAGCCCATCTGTGCTTTCTCCAAAGGAACTTTATTTTTTCTTCCTGGACTTTTCTGAATACTGCAGGGCATGAGGCAGTTCCTGAATATTTTAGGTCTGATGCATCATCCCAGCACAAACACAATCCCAAATGCTTGACCATATTTTGGAGGGGCGTGAGTGTGGCTAGGTCATGAACACATCATAGGAGGTTTTAGAAATCCTGGCACACACTGCTGGTAGATGTGGGTGGAGGGACAGATCATTACCTGTCATAACTAATGCATATCCTTAAATTGGAGGGGTTCTTAAGTGGCAGGATGTATACCAACCTCTGGAAACCTGTTATTGAACAAACCACCAAGGAAGGGCCTATGCATTCGGTGAGGATTCCACTCTGCATCGTCACATTTAGCCCTCTGGTGTCTACCTAGTGAGTCTCTGACATACCCTGACAGTGGTAGTGGACTTTATTTTGTTTCCCAGACCTGTGACATCATTGAACTTTTGAATCTTCTCTTTTACCAAGTATATAAGCAGTTAGTAGCACGGGCTCTGAAATCTGATTACTGGGGTCCATAATCCATTTTGTACTGGTGTAGGATCATGGGAAAATTACTTTACCTACTTTACCTCACCGTGCCTCCATTTCTACATCTGTAAAATGGAGATAATAGTAGTACTCATCTGCTAGGGCTACATGTATCAGATGCTTAAAACAGCATAGTAAGCACTAATTGATGGTCAACCATTATTATAATTATTATTCAGGAATATTTTATCTTAAAGTTATGAGAAATAATGCCATTTAATCATTGCATTTGAAGCTCCTAAAGTACGAAACATAAAATTTCCTTTGTATTTTCCAGGATACAAAAGCCATCTTCTCTTGGGCTGCCTTTGCTTCTCTTCCTTCTACAGCTGAAAGTGTGTTTATTTTTCTTCCTTAGTGTTCCCTGGCCTCTCTAAAATCTACACTGAAAATTTACCAGTATTTTGTTTATGAATTTTGACCTTGATATATTTTTAGAGCTGTATTATTTTAAAAGCTGCTATTGACTATTCTCAATAGCTCTTATTATACTGCATTACAAAAAAATCCATCCATTCTACCAACCAAGGCAATACAGTGGTTCCTCGTGGATGTGGTATTGGCTCTTTCAATATATTTTATGCCACACAAAAAGCCCAATTTAATGTACCTTCAAAGGAAATATTATTTCTTGTGGCTAAATAGGATCGGCACTATCTGATATTTTCCTGTCATCTTTGCATTAACTTTAAGTAGTGTACATTAAATAAAACATGAAAATGGTTACACTATACAAAATGGTTTATAGTAGGAACATCATCTAGGTTACAGTCCTGTCTGGAACAAATAGAGACCCCTGATTGATGAGGGACTACCTTCATTGTGTAAATACCACTTAAAGTTCTTAAATGTTCTACTCAATACTCTAGTCGCTTCTTTGTATTAGGTCCTTATGTCCCATTCAGTTCAACTGTCATTTCTTGGATGCATAATATGTGCCAGGCACTGTGCTAAGTGTAGGGTTTACAAAGATGAATTGATACCTGATCCCCATGTTTGAGGAACTCATGGTCTTTAGTACTTAATAGTTGCATAACTTTGGACAAGTTGTTAGCCTCTTTGTGCCTCAGTTTCCTCATCTGTCAAGAGAGGAATTAATAACAATCTTTATCTCATAGGATTGCCGTGAGTGTTAAATGAATTTAATACATGTAAATACTTAGGCCAGTGCCTGGCTCACTGTAATTGCTTAATAAACATTAGCTGGTATCATCAATCACCATCATCATCATCTAGTTCAACAGTTCTCAAAGTGTGTCCCTTGGGATACTAGTTTTATGGGATGTTGTTGATTAGATTAAAGGTTTCCATGATTAAATGTTTGGGAAAATTTCTCAGAGTCTATAACTTGCGGATAGCATCATGTTATTTCCAAAAGGGTGGAAACATATGTAAGGTTTTCTAAACATACCAGACCTTTCCAGTGAGTATCTTACAGGATAGTGTTTTGCAGCACAAACTTCTAGAAATAATGAGTTAGATCTCTATCTCTATTTTTGTCTGGCTTGGGTGAACTTAAGCCACTTTAGACCATACTTCTAATAGTCAGGTATTTCAGGAATTGAATTAATGCACCTATGTGCGTTAGACAACATGGAGTCAAACAGTTAACAAATCTCTGTGACCTTAGTTCATCCTTAGTTTACCATTCTGCAAAATGGGGACAATCATACTACTTAATAGGGCTGTTATAATGAATAAGCAAAATAATGTATGGCAAGTGCCTGGTTTATAGTACACAGTTTCCTTAAGAGAGGGCTCTTCTAACTCTCCAAGTAATGCATGGAATGGGGTTGCTTCCTCTTCAGCTGATTCCATCTTCTTCATGCACCAGAATAAGAGGGAGGCCAGGACTAGACCAACCCTTAGAAAATATAGACAACTGTCTTTCACATCCACACTGAAGAAGGGATGGCCTTTGTATTGGAAGGGGATTCTAACTCTACACTTCTTTTCAGATGTATTAATTAAATCTCAGCCAAAGGCATAAAAACATCCTGAAGGAATCAATTGATTCTTCCTTAGTTTGGAGAGGGCTTTTGTCTCCTAAGCAGCTGATAAAGTTCTATACCAGAGGTTGGCAACTCTTTCTGTAAAGGACCAGATCGTAAATATTTTAAGCTTTGTGAGTCCTTTGATCTGTTCCAACTACTCAACTCTGCTGTTATACCACAAAAGCAGCCACGGGGAATATGTAAATAAATGAATATGGATGTGTTCCAATGAAATGTTATTTACAAAATCAGGTGGTGGGCTGGATTTGGCCCGTGAGCTTAGTTTGCCAATCCTGGTTCTAGACTCTCCAGACCACTTCTTATATACACCACTGTTGATAGGAAAACAGTTGCAACCAAGGTAACATCAACACACTAAGCATACTGGGGCTGCTCCCTCCTGATGAAAGAATTTGACATGACAGGTGGTAGGGAAAGTTAGAACTGCTGGGAAATCTAATCCCATCAGCGATCTGTTTGGTGACTCTCTCTAATGAGAATAAGTGACACCGGCCACTGGCAGCACTTGCCTGTCCTTCCTCTTCCTCCTGAACACATCCCCTTTGGGAACCACCAAAGGCCTCCCCAGGGCCTCAGTTTACACAGAGCCAATCTTCTCTGGGTTGTCACTGGTCCTTTCTCTCCACAATTGACCACAGTAAGCTGAGTATCTATTATGTGTCCTCTCCTGTGAGATCTCAGAGCTTAATGGCTGACCAGAAAGAGTCCTGTGCCCTAGTCTTAGCTCTGCTATGTGACTTCACGCCCCTGGTCCTTGTGATCTGCAAGGGAAAGGTGTTGGGTTATATGACCTCTAAGCCTCTTCTAGCTTCTAATAGTCTATACATTTCTTGAGAATAACTTCCAAGGTTTATTATTAGGATGATAATAATAGTTACAGTTTATTCAGGGTTTACCATATACCTGGCCCAATGCAATGGGATTTCTGTGGATCATAATGTTAGGTTTGGAGAAACAAAATAACTCACCTAGGATTATACAGCTTGTAACTGGGAGAGTCAGGACCCAAACTCAGTTGTTCAGTCTGATCCTAAAGGCTATGTTTGGAACCGCTTGGCAATGCTGTCTAGTCTCATTACTTAACCATCTCCACCTTGGCATAGAGCATAAGACTGGAGGAGTAGATGTGGACCATCTTAAGGGTAATCATAAGTACCAGCTGGGAGTGGTGGCTCACGCCTGTAATCCTAGCACTCTGGGAGGCCGAGGCGGGCGGATTGCTTGAGGTCAGGAGTTCGAAACCAGCCTGAGCAAGAGCGAGACCCGGTCTCTACTATAAAATAGAAAGAAATTAATTGGCCAACTAAGATATATAGAAAAAAATTAGCCGGGCATGGTGGCGCATGCCTGTAGTCCCAGCTACTCCAGAGGCTGAGGCAGAAAGATTGCTTGAGCCTTGAGGTTGCTGTGAGCTAGGCTGACGCCTTGGCACTCACTCTAGCTAGGGCAACAAAGCGAGACTCTGTCTCAAAAAAACCACAAAATCATAAGTACCAAGGCTACCTGAGGAACAATTACCATTTTATGGATGTCAGCTCCTCCCTTTTAAAGAATTCAACCAAACATTTAGAAACAGTGTCAGCGTTTCAGTGAAGAAGTTGATAGTCCACACTGATTAAAGACAATTTAAAATTAAGTTGGCTTGCAGTGAAAAGTGCAAAGTGACTCAATGACAAATGTGGTTCTTGAAATTACAAACGACCATGGCCATTGAATCACCACCTCTCAGGTACATTGGCTTAATCAAGCTGCTTGTGCAACTAAATCTAACTTCTTTATCATACATTTAAAAGAATGATTATATGAGCCAGCTGTGCATCATTGGTGAGTGTACAGTTTCTTAGCATGGGAAGTTTTCCATTGCTACCTAATGCACATATAGAACAGAATATTCTGATATTCCACGTTTGAGTACTTCTTTCCCTTCCCTACCTATTACCATTGGTTTTCCACCCTCCATTGCCCAGAGACTAAAAGATCTATGGAAGAAGAAAGTAGTCTCCATGGAAGACAAAAAAATTCATAGACAGGTGTTAGAGACTCGAAGTGTTTCCTGTGTAGGATTTCCAGTTTAAAAAAGATTCCAAGTATATGCCAATCCTTGGTACGGAGGAATAGAGTATAACTATCCATGATTGTCCAGTTAATCCAAAGTATTAATTAAAGCTAAAAATCATACTTCACAGACCCATTCAGTTTTGTAAAAAAAAAAAAAAGCTAAAAAACATAATACTGATAACATATCTTCCTTCAATATTTTGTTTAAATTTAAAACATTAAAATTAACTTTCATTTGCCATTTGTTTTAATGTAGAGCCAAGGCTTTTACTTTGATCATAGATCTACTGTTTCTTTCTTAAATAAAGCGCTATAAAACATTGCTTATGATTTCCAATGCTGGTTTCTTTAAAGTGTAGCAAGAACTTGAGTGTAGGAGTCTGAGTCTCAAGTGGGTTTAGTATTACCTCCAGCTAATGATCACTGCTGCTCTGACCAGGGCTCTATATTTGTGACATGAAGCAAGCAGTCATATACTGGCTAAAAGATGTCATTTTTTGATGCTGACATTCATAAGTACTTCAGAAATACAATCTGCCCCCAACCAATTGTGCACATTATCTTAATAGCTGTATAGCACATTCTTGAAATCTGCTTTTCCCTGGATGATGAGACTATAGTTGAGTCACTCAGGAAATTATTGAAGGGAACAAAAAGTGTTGAGAACAGAGGAAAAACAAGACCTTTTAGTATGAAACATCATGGGTGAAAAACAGTGGCTGAGTGGGAGTTTTTCAAAATTATGTTGAGTGGTGAAGTTTGTGTGTTTTGAATCCACTCCACATTCCAAGAATCCCTGAGCAGTTATACATTCTAGTAATATAGAATTTCATTTTAAAATAGGCTGACTATATTTCAGTTGGTAGATATGTGCGTGTGTGTGCCTTTCTTTCTAATTTCGGGTTAATATATCAAACAAGAATCTCATTTTCTAATCAGCTATGAGAAAACACACCTCTTTCTGAAAGTCTTCTGCAAAGATGCTGTAAATGACAAAATGTCATGTCCTGCTCTGTTCAGAGAAGAACTAAGGCTGTGAGAATAGGAAAGAGCAGAAAGAAATACTGCAAAATGCAACCCTATAGAATTTCCTCTGCCGGTGCCATGGGAGAATGGAATGGGGGAGGCTATAGATTCTGGCAGGAGCTGCTGGGGGCCTTTGAAATCTAAAGATCAAATCAGTAGGGGGGTCATCTGAAAAAAAAATGCAATGGAAGGAAACTCCAAAAGCCTCTGAACTGTTCAGAAAACTCACAGTGGGTTCAGAAAAGGAGAGACAAAAAAGGAGGGGGAGATAAGAGAACAATGGCTGTGGAAAGCAAAGTTCAATAGAAATTGTCAGTACCCAGCGGCTGGCAGCTATCAGAATCCAACCCACTGGGGAAAGATGTCATTCCATTGTAAGCCACACAGGAGGGGCTGTGGAGGGAATATTGTTTCCAGAATCCTTAGGACTCAAAGCCTGGAACCAAGCAAGGAGAACAATACAAATAATTAAGGGAGTAGTGGAATTAACTTACAGGGAATTCTTTCTACTTTTCTTCACCTGGTGAGATCAAGTGTAGTATTAATTTCACATCAGATAGGTCTTCTATCAGGGAACTGTATCCTGTCCTGGCAAAAGATGATCTAGTAGATTTTTTCCATTCCCAACTTGGAGGATGTAACAAATTATGTATAGCTTGGGAAAGTGATGCACTAGGTCTGCTACATCAAGGGCATATTTAAAAATATCTAAAATGAATAAACCCTAAGGAGGGAAAAGAAGTACAAAGTATTGTATTACAAAAGGAAAAATAAGAGCTTACTTCCTTTGCATTTATACAGAATCTATATAGAGAATGAAGTCCAACCTTATATTAACTCTAAGTCATTGATGTTAAGCCTTTTCAGTGTTTATTCTTTCATAACAATTTAGCTTATATTCCAAACCCATTTTGAGTAGCAAATATATCCAAGTTGCGGGTGGAAAAATTGAGTCATTGAGAAGATATTTCATTTGCATTCAAATACAGAGCTAGTCAGTAAAAGATACAAAAATATGACCCAATTTTCTGGCCAATGGAATAAAAACAGAGCTACAGGTCTACATATTTTTATCAAATTCAAGTTATAAGGAATTTTTATTATGGCTATAATTTACTCTATAATTTGTCACTCAAATATTACTGCCCTACAATTATATTAATGCAACATCTCGAATCTTCTTATTACTAATGTAATGCATGCCACAATTGACAAAGCACTTCTTTTATACTCCTTTATTGGTGCACATTAATGATTGAATGCTCGACATGTTTTTAGGCTGCTTTGGTTCCTGTCAATATTTGCTGTCAAAAAACCCCATTTGGGTTCCTGATTTCTTGAGTGATGCTTTAAAAGAAGAAAAAGCGTCAAGTCAGGGAGTTGATGGCTCATTTTTCAATGTGGCTTTTCTTTGGCACCTATTTTGAAATTATCCATTTTGTATGTCCCTTTTTGAAGGCCACTCTCAAGTCATAAGTCTGCAATTTTAGGGCTAGTTGAGAGGATTTTAGAGCTCGTTAGAGCTATCTTCTGCCAAGTGAAAAGAGAGGTCTCTGGAGATGGGTTTGGTAGAGTGAAAAAGTCTATGCCCAGAGTCAGGCAGCTTCCATTTGGAATCTTTATTTGTGTGACCCTGAGCAAATTAAACCTCTTTGAGGGTCCATTTCTTCATCAGTAAAATGAAGATGATAATACCAACCTCAGAAGTTTGTTGTGAGGATGTAGGTATTTGCACCCTCCACCTGTGTCTATTTTGCATTTTTGATGTTCTTACAATACTTTTCTTGAAGCAAGGGTTCCATGGTTAAGAGGTTTGAAAACCACTGACACAGCCTAACATTAATATTACAAATTGGGACAATGAGACCCAGAGCAATGTCATTTTTTCGAGTACAGAAAACCTGTAGCAACTCCTAGCATTGGGCTCTTTTCACTACTATAAGCCACCCACGGACCATGGAGAGGTGACATGGGGGCACATCACTAAAATTAATCTCCAAACAGGAAAATGTGGTCATCCCATAGCATGTGCTTTACCTTACTGTATTATTCTGGATGACCTTTACATGTCCCCTTACTGAAAACTATAATCTACTAGAGAGCATACATACTTGATTCAATGGGCTAGTACAGCAATCAAGTCTTTCAGAAACAGTATGTTAACCTGAGCTCACTATTAGGACGATGTCCTCTGCAGATGCTTAACACATGAGTTGGGGCGGGGGGGAATCTAGTGAAATTTTTACCTTGTTAACCTTTTCCCAAACAGTCCCTATATTAATGTTTCCCTTCTTTCATCCAAACTTCAGTGACAGAAATAGTCTATTGGTCCAATATGGATCATCTTCTGTGAGTCTTATTTACACTGTTTTCATATTCTTATTTCAGGCCTCTATGATATTTCATCCAATCTAAGACACCACCAATTGTAAAATACCATTATTTTATGTCCTGCCAAGAAATAAAGAAAATGTGCCAATTAAAATCGTAAGATACAATTGGTTGTAGGACACATTCTGACTTCAGATATTAAAGGAGGCACAGGCCAGGCGTGGTGGCTCACACCTGTAATCCTAGCACTCTGGGAGGCCCAGGTGGGAGGACTGCTTGAGTTCAGGAGTTTGAAACCAACCTGAGCAAGAGCGAGACCCCGTCTCTATTATAAAGAAATTAATTGGCCAACTAGTATGTATAGAAAAAATTAGCCAGGTATGGTGTTGCATGCCTGTAGTCCCAGCTACTCGGGAGGCTGAGGCAGCAGGATCGCTTGAGCCCAGGAGTTTGAGGTTGCTGTGAGCTAGGCTGACGCCACGGCACTCACTCTAGCCTGGGCAACAGAGTGAGTCTCTGTCTCAAAAAAAAAAAAAAAAAAAAAAAATTAAAGGAGGTACATCTTGGAATTAATGAAGTATGGCTCTATATTTGCTACCATGTAAGATTTATCCTTCCCCCTATCTTATGCCCTCTCCTCCTCCTCACGCTCTAAGTCACCTGATATTTCCAATAAGCAGAGAAATAGCACAGGAGCCTCAGCCTTAGATTTTCCAAAATGCTTTCCTCTAAAATTGGGCTGTACTTGCCAAAGAACTCCAGTTAAATAAATAAATAAAAGAAAAAAAATTATGCTGTATTTGTATCTTAACATATATGGTACATACTGATCAAAAATACTTATTGGCCCTAGGCTCCATCATGTTTTACCTCACTTGTTATCTGCCACAAATACTTTGGATTTGTTCCTTTCTGTGGGATAGGCATTATTCTAATAAGAGGGGGGATTTTTAAAGCCCCAAGGTGGGAAAGAAGTCACTTCCTGCTCTCGATGGGAGCAGAGCACAGACCCGCTGCCATGTCACATGAACGTGGGCACTGTATACTTCCAGTATCATGGGTTAATCATTCCCCTGGCAACAGAGCTCGTACCAGGCAGTTCCAAATGGACCTTACTATACTTCCTAATGATTTTGTTTAGTGTGGCACCAAAATCATCCAGTCTGTGTCATAAGATAACAAAATATTTTGCTCCCTTTGCTCAAGCATCATTTTTATGCATAACATCAAAATGAAATTTCAACTTTTCAAACCCACATATCCAATTACTCATAAAGCAACACTTTATCTTCCGTGGGAAAAAAAAATCTGTATTACTTTTAAAAAAGTATTTAATGCCTGTTTTATGTGAGTGATACTACTAGTTGAAGACGTTTTGCATTTGCATTAAATATTTTCACCTTTTGACATTAGGTACAATATGGGCAAAATCCAAATTTACATATTCTCTTCCCAAGTTCAAATTACTGTGTCAGTATATCCAAACAGAATTTAATGTTTAGAGTATGTCATATTTATTAGAAAATATTTTACGCTTATTGCTGATAGAGATTAGTCTGTTATCTTAATAAAGGACAAGAGTCAATGAGTTGTGATACAGAGGGAACTTGACTTTCTAGTACAATCCTTACTCCTTACTGAGTGTGTGGGACAAGGTAGAAGAGTAACAATTCCAGAGACCTAAGGCAATGAAGCTGCAGGACATGATGGAAGGGAGGAGTTGGCTTTGGAGGTGTAAATGTCTCCCTTCTCCATGGTATACATGAAGGAACCTCCAGGAGGGCTAAGGTGTGGGATGGCTTTTGCAGATGCTCTTTCCTCCTTTCTTATCATTATGTGTTCCCTCCTCATCCCAGAGAGGGGAAAATAATATGCACCACAGGAGGGCAACAGCCAGAACAAACTGTCTTCAAATGCTTCTATTTAATAGGGAATCATAAAATCACTGCACAGACCTAAGGATGAGTGCCAGAAATGTGGAGTAAATGGAAGTCAAATTTTCTTTTGCATATTTTTGTGCTGTCATTATAGCAATTTTCCTGAGATAAAAAGCTTTGAAGATGTACTTTTCAGATTCATTTTTCCTCTCAATGATTACTGTCTCAGAGAGTGTCATAGCAATTTCTTACTTTCCTTGAGCTAAATCTACCCTATTTTCTCTTTTAGGCAAATATTAATATTCCAATGGGAGCTTTTCGGCCAGGAGCTGGGCAACCCCCCAGAAGAAAAGAATGTACTCCTGAATTGGAGGTGAGGAAAACTTAGCTAGCAGAGCTCAACAATGTCTTTCCTTTTCCAAATCCTCACTACAGGGGACGGAGGCAGGAGAGGGCCAGCTTTCTAGCACAAGAGAGAAGGCAAGTGACTGTGTGTTCAGGAATCACAGTTAGTCTATACATTTCTTTAGTTGTCTTCTTGGTCAGTCAGCCACAAAACACACTGCTCCTCCCTTTCCTTCAGCCAAACTTGTACAGTGCAGTTTACAAGTGCAGTTGTCACTGGTGCAGTTACTTCAAGGTACCAAGTTTAACTTCCAGTCTGTTGATTGATTGATTGATTGTGTGTTGTTGGGGGCAGAGAGGACATAGCCTCTCAGATGCTTTTGGTTTAGCGACAGTCACTTGATTGGTAAGTTTTCACCTGGGAACTTTTATAGAAGTGAGCAGGATGTATTTGGTACAGCTTCCGATGAGTGAGGAATCCGAGTGGGAGCCCAGGAAGCAAGCACATTAAATCACTTGGGGATTGAAACAAGCAAACAAAAACTCAATCTCTGGATGTTTCCTTTGAAAAGGGGATTTTGCAAGGGAATCTGTTAAGCCTCCATTTCTGTATTTTTCTTCTAATTCTTTACTTCTCCCCGAAATTCAAGTACCTGGTCTGCTAAAATGGAGGCTAAAATTAATAATGATTACAGTAAATAGGGAAGAGTTCCCTCCTCAGATGTTTATATTTCTTATCAAATTATGACTTTTCTAATGAAACCTGGAAGGTCTGATTCTAGAAAAAAAAAAGTTCAGATTTTGGAGCATTTTATTAGCACAAGACAAGGAAAATGGAATTAAATGAAGCCATAAGCCACAAGGCATAGCAAATTGTATTTTATCTTTTTAAAAAGTTGAAAAGACTTTTAACAGGTAACATTTTTTAGTATTTGCTCCCAACATCTATTCCTAATAAACTTTTGTCCCGCATCTAACCTTCTTTCCTGTGAATATTCCTGGTGTGGTCCTAACTTAGTGGTTCCAGCCTCCTATCAATAGAAAGATAATCTTTGAAAGGAGAAGATGGAGTATTTGAGTGACATCATCAAATTCTGGAATTTTAGCCACTAAGTTGACATATAAAATTTTGAACATACAAGTTGCAAAGGCCTGGCCCTACCCTGCTTTTATGGTTACATAGTTTGGTGTTGCTCACTTTGCCTTCCAGATATCTCATTATCATGAGCTTTCCATCTGGGACTTTGGTCAAGTGTTTCTGAGTCTGTCCCCTCCATTCCTCAGATGGTCATTGTGAGGAGTCAGTGATATAATGGACATGGCAATAGCCAAGTAGGTATTTTATAAATGATTGTTCATCAGTTGATCTAATTATCCAATTTTCATGAAGGACTCCTGAGCCTATTGTTTTTGCATGTTGTAAGAAAAAGGCAGTGGGGAGGTGGAGGGGATGACAATGGAATTCATTAGATTTTTCCTCCTGTGCTTCCTCTTAAACCGTGTCTGTCACTACTATGGCAATCAGTCAGAAGGTAGCTTGACCCTCTTTTCTCATTAAATTGACTGATCTAACAGTTGTTTTGGAGGCTTGCATCTCATCTTCCATTTGTGGTACAGATGGCCATTGGTTCTTCTTTGTACAACTGGTACATTCCTCCACACAAGTGGAGGAAATGGGCCTGAGGAAGCACTTTGCTCTCACTCTTTCCTTGTCCCCAATCTGATGGTTCCAGCACATTCCAAAATAGCTAAGAACTGATACACCTACTTTATAACCAGCCACATATACAAATGGCCAACCAGTATTCATCACAGGATGGAGGTATCCACAGAGGCCCAGAAACCCCAGTGTTTCTTAAATTGTGTCATGCCTTTCTCATGGGGTTCACTGGGCAGAAGGGTGGATCTGGGGGTGGAATTCCCTTACTGTAAAAGCAGAAATGAACTTTCAGGATTCATGAGGTCTTAGGGAGGGAGTGAGTGAGATTTAATGACTCAATCTTTGGGCCAGACCTCAGAATAGGTTTCTCATAGAAACAACACTGTAAGGGGAGTAGGTAGGCAGCTTGGCTTGGCCACAAGGTGGGTTAGGTAGGATTTTGTGGGTTAGCTTGAGCCCCAGCCACCTTTTGAGGCACAGTTTGAATGGGAAAATGGAATCTGGATTCAAAATGACCTATACATCCATATTTTTTATCATCCAGTATGCAAACTCGAAATTGCTTACTTTCATAGATTTGGGATTTGTTGCCTAGCCTTGCATTAAGATAATTACTGTATAAAGTGGAGATGTGGAGATCATAACATACCTTCCCTGATCAGAACAGGTCACCTGTATCACAGCCAGTAGGTTGGCCATATAAACTCAAATTTTTTGATCCTGACACCCTCTCAGATGTGAAGAGGATACACCCCAGCAGGAAGCCAGGACAAATCTTTGGCTGTCTGACAAGGCCTGTGAGTACTGGCTATGTCTGCAGCCCACCTGTGGTCTCTGGTGAGCCCTTTCCTCTTCCCACAGAACTGGAGTATGTGCCCTCTGTCTGCTTGGACTAGCCAGAGGTGCGCATATGCGGAGACAGAGGCCTTACAGCCAAATCCTAATAAGCAGGGCTGGTCTTTTGCGTAAGAAAAGCAACTGCTTGCTTGAAGTAATTTGAAGAGTATTGACAAGACACCACTAAGCCTCCCAAATCTCTCGTTTGACTGAAACGCCATCACTATTAAGCCACAAAACAGCACATTGGGATTTTCTGTTAATTATTTCCCTTTCCACCTGGTCCCTTCATGAGACGTAAACGTATTTAATTCTCGTCCAGCCACTACCTAGCTGTGTGGCCTTGGGCCAGTTTCTTAGTCCTTCTGTGCCTGAGTGTCCTCAACTATGCGATAGGGATAATAATAGCACCAGATTTATGGAGTTGAAGTGAGGATTCAATGAGTGAGTACATGTAACTTAGAACAGCAAGCAGTGTAAGTGCTTGCTGTTATTAATGTCTTCAGTGTTTGAACATGAATGAGCAGGTCAGATTGTACTGCCCCACATAGAGAGCTTAGGGAAAAACTCAGTAGGGTATCTGGTAGTAAAACAGAGATGAGAGGAAAGTGAGATAGCTGGAAAATGGTTCACCATTTAGCAAAGTTTTACAAATATTCCGTGACCCCCCCAAAGGAAAGATTTCCCTTCAGAACAGCCATTCCTGAAACTGGTAGGAATGGTTCTGTGGCTGATAAGGCTTCTTTCACACACTCTTTATCTAAACCGAAGAATGTCTTTCTTGTCCCTCCTTAATTTAAATATCTACTTATAAAAGAAAAAAAAAAGGAATGTATTTATTAGACAAACAGGGCCATCTGGAACCCTGCTTGTTCATGCCTTAATTTACTATAATTCTTATAATAACAAATTCATAGAATAAATGGAATCTTATTCCTATTATGTTTTTAAAAGACGAGAGAAGATTTAGTTAGGAAAATGCACCAACACCAGTTACAGATTCCTTTGTTCCTTCTCCACTCCCACTGCTCCACTTGACCAGCCTTAAAAAAAATAAAGAAAGAAATAAAGAAAATGCACCACCATTAACCCCCTTCCTGAGTCAATATCATAATGTCTAGTTACTAACTATAATACATCCACTTATAATTTTCCAATATATGCCACCTTACCAAACCAAAGGCTAAAATCTTACCTTGATAAATAAAAAAAAAAAGTGCATGAAGGTTTTAATAACTTGAAAGAAAAGTGCCTAATATTAAATATTATTATTAATCTGTATATGTTCACATGTTTACACATAAACACATAAGTACAGACGTTGGCTTTGTGTGTTAAATGTGCCAATTTTGATGTTATGAAGACAGTGAATGTGACTTACCCAGGAATTTAACAGAAGGAATTGGAAACATTTTTCTTCTTCATGCTTCTTTATTAAGATCTACCCACCTAACAACCATGGGAACAATTTATAAGTGAGGAAACATTTTTCATTTCACCGCTACGCGTATTTAAAAAAAAAAAAAACCACGCAGCACTTTATAGCCTTGTTAAAAATTTCTTTCTGAAAGCCTAGCAAAGAACGTTTGGAATACCTAGTCCTCTAAGTAGATGTTTTACAGTTTTAATTATTGCTTCTAAACCTGCATTTATAAATGATGAATGTGTGTGCATAATGAAAAGCAGCCACTCCTGTGGCTCTGTACATTGATCCGGGGGAACGATATTTTCCAGGTGTAGTCACACTGAATTACTTGATCCAATAAGCACTTTGAACACATTTCTATAAAGGCCGTGTCTGCCAAGTAATTTGTTAGAGTTTGGGGAAGCTTGAATACTTTTTTCCTTTAAGTTCTAACCAATTTGAGAATTAGATATGGGATCCAGCTAGGGATTAACACACAGCATCAGCATTAATACCCAAATGACAGGGCTGCAGGGCAGGCAAGCGTGCAATTTCTGACTTCTTTTCCCTGGAACTGTATGGATCCACCCAGTTGCTGGCCAAGCAGAGGGAGCTCTGCCAGTCTTGCACTGGGGACTGTGTTAGGTTGGGTCCTCCAAGAAGCAGACTCAAAGATATTTACTGGGGAAAACACTTGTAAGGAGAAATGGGAGGGAGCTGCATGAGGTTGAGAGAACAGTCACCATGAGACAGGGGAAGGAGAGGACCCAGGGAGGGCGGTGCGGTTCTAAGGCCAATCTCCAGCTGGCAAAGCAGTCCCTCAGCTCCCAGGAATGAGCCCGCCTCAGGATTCCTGTTGCATTTTGTCATTGGCTGGGATCAGCCGTGGGAAGTGTGACCTCAGCATGGTGGTGGATGGATTTCAGGGTGAAACAGCTGGTGCCGTCATTCAGTTACCTTCCCTGCAGTAAACCCATCTGAGACGTGTTCTTACGGCTGCCACTGTGATCAAATGTTCTTCCAACACCTTTCTCCAGGGCGGGGTGGGAGTGATAATCCCCCCCACCCCCGACTTATGGCAAATAGAAAGAATGGGCTAACAAGCAACTTTGTTCTGTAGTAATGAGTTGGAGTTCTCAGAGCCACGCACAGCAACTGATCTTATTGTTTTGTAGTCACTGTTATATGTGCGTCTGGTATATGTACATACAGGCACAGGTTTGTCACTATTATATACTCTTGGGATTAATCCGTTGAACAACAATCAACAAGTATGCGTTTGCACCTCTGTGGCAGGCATTGGAGGAGCCACAAAAAAAGGATAGCATGTGGGTCCTGCTCTAATGCTGAGACACAAGCAATATTCAATGATAGGAAATTTAACATATTCCCCAAAGCAGGAAGGGAGAGCTGGGCCTCCTCTGTCGCTGTTTTCCATCCTGCCCATATTCAAAGAGGTTTTGCTTATGTTCCTTTCAGTCCTGAAGATGTCATTGGAACAAAGGCTGGCAGCCACTGCACCCCAAACAAAACTTTGAAAATTCTTGGACTAAGTCATTGTTAGAGCCAGCTGTGCGCTAACATTCTATGAAACTCTGTTGTTGGGCAGATTATGATCATATGATACCAAATTAAATCCAATCTTCTCTTGGAAACACAAATCCTTCTCATGGTCATTTTTATTAGTTATCAGAGGTTGAACAGTACTTTGGTGCAGGGGTCCTCAAACTTTTTAAACAGGGGGCCAGTTCACTGTCCCTCAGACCGTTGGAGGGCCGGACTATAGTTTTTAAAAAAACTATGAACAAATTCCTATGCACACTGCACATATCTTATTTTGAAGTAAAAAAACAAACGGGCAAAAACATCTGCATGTGGCCTGCGGGCCATAGTTTGAGGAACACCTGCTTTAGTGTTTTCTAAGTCACATGGAAATTATTTATTTTCTTCTTCCAGCTTTATTCCATATTTTGATACAAACTTTAGGAGATCTTATCAAAACTCTGAGGCTGTCTCTACAACATAAGACAGAGTCATCATGCTAGAATCACACTCTCCTTTTTCTTCAGGGTGCTCCTCCTACTTCGGAAGAGGAGAAGAAGCCAATTCCAGGAGCGAAGAAACTTCCAGGACCCGCTGTCAACCTGTCGGAGATCCAGAATATTAAAAGTGAACTGAAATATGTCCCCAAAGCTGAACAATAGTTGGAACAAAAAGGGTGAGTGAAAAACTATTTTCTTTGTCTTAAAAAGACCACTATAATATAGTTTAAGGAAGCCTTTCACAGAAAGAATCTGGAATTCTACAAGCGTTTATTAAGTACCAGGGGCTTTCAATTTAGAACAGTATTTCTGGTGCAGCTTTCTGGTAAAGCCAAGCTTATGGACCTATCTTATGCTATAATCAGTCAGAGATCCATTGAGGATGTTTGCCTATCATCCCCTTTCTGATCATCCTTCTTGGTTGGGGAAGGATGAAGCTGAGAGAAGAAAGACGCTTGGGAAAGGAACTTGAGGAGCTTTTGATCTTGGAGTCCAGGGAGGCCTTCCTCATTCCATGCCTCAGTTTCCTCACCCAGATACCACAAAGAGCCACAAGCTGTTCTTGAGCTGAAGGATCAAAGGAGCAAGTTGCTGAGCAGGTTTGGAAGTGTAAAGGGGCCTTTAAACAAGTAACACGGGTGTCTGTAAGGAGACTTGGTAATGACTCTTGATTGTGGACCAGGCAAGGGTAGGTTCAAAACTGTACTGCTGCCTGATAAGGCACTGTAAGCAGGGCATGTGATCTTATTTTTATTTTAATCGGGTCCATTCAATAATGATCCCTGGTGAGGGCTCAGCCCACCCTTCATCTGCAGACCTGGCTCCTGTGGACTACTATGGAAATTCTGCCAGCAGGGGGAGTGTGGAATTAGCCTAAGTCATCACCTTTTCTCCTACAAGACCCTCAGAGCAAATCTATCCTTTTCCAACACTGCTAAAACCCACCATGCACAATCTATTCCATTTCTTCAGTAGAAATTCAAGTCTAGAAGTGACAACTCTATATTGGAAACATCAAACAGGTTTTTATCTGGTTGATTGCCCTTTCATTCATCCATACATTCATTTGTCCACTCACCCATTTATTCAACCAATATTTATTATCTGTTATGTGCTAAATATTAGAAACATTTATTAATCACCACAAGCAAGATACTGTGTGAAGAGCATTATATATCCATTGTTTCCTTTAAACCTCATGATCCCCAATTATTGCCCTCATTCTTGAGATGAACTTTAGAGAGTCTGATTTTCCCTATCTAGCATGCAGCCTAAAAAGGGGGTCCAACTTCAAACTCAGTGCTGTCACTTACTTGTTATATTGCTTCAACCCCATCCTCCCACCACACCTTATAGATGGATTGCACACTTCCTGTTGGTGTTGGGGTGAAATCTTCTGACCACATAGCTGGCAGAGGCAAGTGGTGGGGCAGATGGGGCCCTGTTGTGTCTTCTCTTTTAGACAGAATGAAGAACAGAATGTTCTGTGAGACAATCCAGTGCGGTGTGGCAATGTTATTTGTGTCACGCTTATGCTGACTTACCAGGATATTTGCAAGTTAGTTCTGCTGAAAAGATTTCTTTAGTATAGAGAAAGAGAGGAGCTGTTTTGAGTTAAAATAAAAGAATGGTATCCGGTGTTTCCAGCACAGTTACGTAAAAGAACAAAGGAGTAAGAATAAAACACAGTGGATTCTGTGACCATAGAATGACTCTCAGGAACCTGGATGCAGACAAAGTGACGTGAGCAGGAACTGACCTGACACATGGCTACACACACTTGTTAGTATTAATGACAGAGAGAAACAAATTGATGACTGAGTATCATACTCAGTCCTGCTTGTGTTGCCAAGCTGAAATGAAATCTTCCAGTATGTTTGGGATGAAGCTGTAGAACTTCCTTGTGAGAAAGCATGGAGAAGGGAAATTAACTTTTCGTAATATTTATATCATTATCCAACCAAAGCTTTTCAGTTGGACGCATGAATTTTTAATGCAAACTTTAAAGGTTTTTGCTTTTATGAATGCCATGTTGACCTAAGTTTAACCCCAGTTTGTTTCAGAAGAATTTGGTTTTGAAGATTCAAAGGAATGCTGTTTTAAAATGAGCTCAGAGAGGATCTTGCAGTGTTACTTGGCAGTGGGATTGATTCAGTAGTCTTGGATATATGGTTACAGGGAATAGGGGAAAATACCGACTCAATAAAATATTGAAAAGGTACCAGTGTATCCAGAACAAATTTTTGTTACTTCATTTTTCTCAGAGAAGACTTTAATGATTCTTCTCTCCTGAACAAATTCTAATGCAAAACCACTCAGAGCGACGTATTTGTCCTTATTCTTACAGAAATGTGAAAATCTAAGTTGTCAGGGTAATTGATCTGAATTCCAAATGAGTACAGTCATTGTTTTAAGCCAAGAAATGATCTTTATTTCTTGTAGGAGGGATAGTAAGCTGGTTTGCTTTTGACTCATTTGTTTTTCTCCTGAAAATATATCTGAGATTTTAAGACTTCCATGGTTATGGTCTGTGATCACAGAGGGAGAGCATTTCTTAACACTGATTCAGTGGACTCATAAACAATAAATACTCTGGACCAGCCACCACCACTTAACCCCTCACTGTTTGGATAGATTTCCTCCTTTTTGGGCCACCACTTTGTCACCCACCCTCACCATATATTGTCTAATTATTTGATCAAAAAGATCATTGGTTTGAAGATTGAATAAGTCCATTGTGTCCATATTGTCAAACACTGTGAAGACCATGAAACTCAAGGCTCAACATCCACATTATACTGTAACTATTTCAGTACTTTAGACATATAAAACAGAGTAGCATCTCATTCCAGCTGAGATCAGTGCCTTCTTTTAAATGGGATTTCAGATTCTTCTCATGTCCTGTGTCATGGCCAGAATAGTTCACAGAAGTCAATTAAAGGCATTACAGAACAAGAACCAGAAAGGTCAATGACTAGCCCATTAGGGATCAGGAGCCATGGCTTATGGAAAAGGACTTAGGACCTAGACTTAATCAGGAACCAGGCTAGGCAACACAGAGACAGCATGTACCATGTCAAAACCAAAAGACACAGAAGTGTTCCAAATGGGGCCCCAATCCAGACTAGATAACGTGGGGCAGAGAAGGTAGGATGTTCAGCTGTAACATTTGGGAGTCTCCTGGCTGTGATTTAAGGTGGCCAGATAGTGATTTGAGGGGGGAAGGTGTGATGATTTGGAGTTAGGGACAATTTCAAGGAGGTGGTGGGAATGGAAAGGTTTAAGCAGAGGCTCAGAGATAGCCTCTGAATATATGCAATGTCCAGGGCATCATTAGGAGACCAGCCTAGTGAGACCAAATTGTTCTTCTAGGTGAACTAATAGGCCTTGGATTATTAAGAAACATTGCTGAAGGGCAAGAAATGAGAGTGAGTTGGAATGATCTGCAACTCCCGTGAACCCATATGCAACCCCATAATCTCAAGTTAGTCTCTATCCTATACCCCATGTCAATTAACCAGTCTTGATTCTGGATTTTGAAGATCTGAAAAGAATCATCACGATGCCCTGTTGGGGGAGGTGTGCCTTTGTCTTAGCTCAGGCTGCTATAACAAAATACCATAGACCGGGGGGCTAAAACAACAGCCATTTATTTCTCACAGTTCTGGAGGTCGAAAGTCTAACATCAGGGTGCCAGCATGGTCAGATTCTAGTGAGGACCCTCTTCCTGGCTTGCAGATGGCTATCTTCTTGCTAGGTCCTCATGTGGTAGAGAGAGGAAGCTCTGATGTCTCTTCTTCTTCTTCTCATAAGGGAACTAGTCCTATCATGGGGGTCCTACCCTCATGACTGCACCTAAATCCAATTACCTCTCAAAGGCCCTATCTCCTAATACCATTATGTTGGGGGTTCAGGCTTGAACATATAAATGGGGAGGACTCAAACATTCAATCCAGGACAGCCCTCTTCCTCCAGCACTCTGCCCTACCCCTAGCATCTTCTGTTTATGCTATCATAATATTTATCAAATTGTAATAGATTTGTTTTTTCATTTATATATCTTCTTTAGGATGCCAACATATAGCTCCTTAAAGGAGGCAGTGTATATGATACATACTCGGCACACAGGGCATGTGTATAGGATGTTATGGTGCTTTGACCACAGCACATCTAGTGTCCCCTAGAAATGTAGACATTCCAAATCCTTGTATTCTTAAGGAGATTACTGCTTAAAAGCAAGACTAGCTTCTCTCCCAAGGGCTAAAGGTAACATTGTTGACCATAGTCAGTAATGGGCTCAGAAATTTGACTTTAATTCATTGATTATATTCCTCTGGGAAATTGAAAAATGAGAGAAAATATCAAGTTAGGTAGGTTCTTATCCCTCAAAGAGGAGAAAGACATGTAAAACCAGAAGAAAGCTTACTTTTCGAGAATTCTTTGGCTTCATTTTTCAAAGAACATCTATGTCCAGATAAGACACATTTACCAACCAGTCATCTAGAGAGATGTCATCTCTGATAGAAGAGAACATAAGGTGCTCATTACTCTTAAATGTTAAGTATTATGCGTCACCATCATTCCTGCTGATTCAGGGGCTAATTTTGAGAGTGTTGGCAGGAGGGCAAATCAATGTACCCAGCTACTTGATCAAAAGTACATTTAACACCTAACAACAGACCCCCAAAACACATGAAGCAAAAACTAAGAAAACGGAAGGGAGAAATAGACAATTTAACGATAATAATTGGGAACTTTAATACCCGGCTTTCAGCAGTGCCTAGAACTAGACAGAAGATCAACAAGGAAATAGAAGACTTGAACAGCGCTGTAAACCAAATAGACCTAACAGACATATGTAGAACACTCTACCCGACAACAGCAGAGTACACATTCTTCTCAACTGCACATGAAACATTGTCCAGGACAAGCCATATGTTAAGCCATAAAATAAGTCTCAAATTTAAAAGGATTGCAATTATGCAAAGTATGTTCTGTGACCATAACAGAATGAAATTAGAAATCAATAACAGAAGGAAGTTTGGGGAATTCACAATTTGTGGAATTTAAACAACACACTTCTAAATAACCAAGGAGTCAAAGAAGAAATCACAAGATAAATTAGAAAACACTTTTAGATGAATGAAAACAAAAATGCTTTTTAATAAAAGCCATTCTAACTGGGATAAGGTGATATCTCATTGTGGTTTTAATTTGCATTTCCCTGATAATTAGTGATGTTCACCATTTTTTCATATGTTTTTTGGCCATTTGTCTATCTTGTTTTGAAAAGCTGTTATTTGTACCCCCGTAACATTTTGAAAAAATAATAATAAAAAAACAAGAATAGAACATACCAAAACTTATGAGATGCAATGAAAGCAGTGCCTAGAAGGCAGTTTATAGTTGTAAATGCTTATTTATTTATTTATTTTTTGACACAGAGTCTCACTCTCTTGCCCTGGCTAGAGTGAGTGCCGTAGCGTCAGCCTAGCTCACAGCAACCTTAAACTCCTGGGTTCAAGCAATCCTGCTGCCTCAGCCTCCTGAGTAGCTGGGATTACAGGCATGCGCCACCATGCCTGGCTAATTTTTTCTATATATTTTTAGTTGGCTAATTAATTTCTTTCTATTTTTAGTAGAGACGGTGTCTTGCTCATGCTAAGGCTGGTTTCGAACTCCTGACCCGAGCCATCCTCCCGCCTCGGCCCCCCAGAGTGCTAGGATTACAGGTGTGAGCTACCACACCCGGCCATATAAATGCTTATTTTAAAAGAGAAGAAAGATCTCAGATCAATAACTAACCAATCAAATCAGTATTAGCAGCTCCATATTTGAGAAATGTGCCCTTTATCATCCTAGAGTAAATTTACGATTAATTGACATATGAATGGAAATATCACCCTTTCAGATGGTAAGGCATAATAAGTTTAAAAAATTTATTTATATAAACGCTATAGCAATGTAACAGAAGCTGAGAAATAAAAAATAATTGACCCCCAAAATCTCCATCTTTGCATAATACTCACTTTGATATCTCCCCTTCCAGTCTTTTCTTCTGGGTTTACACATATGGGTGTGATACAACCAAGTTGCTAACAATATGGTGATTTGGGATCATAAAGACTTGGCCTCATTTCCTTCTACCTTTGCAACTCTGAGCTCTATGTCTCTATTTTCTCATTTCATAAAAAGCAGAAAATGACACTTCTCTCATAGGGTAGTTTTGAAAGATTAGGGAGATATATTTTTAAAAGTCTCTCCAGGCACAGGACCTGGGATGGGGTAATTACTCAGCAAATGGGAACTGGTTCTCCTTATACATTTTTCTTATGTAGCGTCATTCATAGCCCTTGTATAGCTTTATATCTTGCTTTTTCCACTTTACATTTTATCAGAAGACTATTTTTCATGTTGCTTTGCAGACTTCAGAATTAAGATGATTTATTTCTCATAGTCTTGACTTATCATGATTTCCTAACCTTTTCTCTCTGCCAGAAGACAGAGGGCTGATTTATTGTTTTACATAGAACTCAACTTAAAAAACAAAAAAGCTTCACCAAATGTCTTCCCTGTGGTTTGTGGAAATTTTTTGTCCTCAATTTTGAAATGTTCCTTGCTTTGACCCAATTACAGAGCTTTATTCACTTTCTCTGAAGGAAATGGTTTTATGCTGAGATTTTTCACTTTCTAGTGAAGCTATATTTCTTTTGATTTGTGATGCTCTTTTTTTCTGCTCTTTACTTGGTTAGGATAAAGACAACTTCTGCAGTGGTTCTGAACTGCATCAGGTTTTGTTCATTTGTTTTCCTGCCTGGCAAAGCTCTTATTCTAGGCCCGGTTATAGCCTGTGTGGGTGTAAAGGACTCTTGAGAGTGAACACAAGAAGCCTTTGAGTTGATTGTGGCAGTTGCTTTAAGAGCCTCTCCACAACAAACACACAGAAGCTGCCTGGATGATTTCTATTAAAACAGAGATCTGGATGGTCTAGTGTGTGAATTCTCAGGAGGGAGTTGGAATTCGTGAGTGAGTTTTTAGGGAATAGACTTGAGACTAAAAAAGCACATTTGCTCCAGCCAGCTTGGTGGAAGGCAGAGGTGATTCAGGACCCAATTCTGTAGATCCATGTACACTGGCATGTAAATTTCCATGCAGCAAACCCAAAGACAGCTACGACTGGCACGTGCCCTGCTCCCAATGTAATGGAACTCATTATTCTATCTCAGAGGTTCTCAATGAGGATGGGTATGGATTTTGACCCACATGGGACATTTGGCAATGTCTGCAGACAGTTTGGGTTATCATACCTGGGGAGAGGGGTGGGCTGTTGTCATCTAGTGGGGAGAGGCCAGGGATCCTGTTAAATGTCCCACAATGCATAGGACATCCTCCTACAATAAAGAATGATCCAGCCCCAAATGTCAATAGTGCTGAGAGTAAGTAACCCTGATTTATCTGCTTGAAAGGGTGATGTCAGGTCCAGCTTGCTGCATACTTTCCTTTCTAAGCAATCAATGCATTGCATTTATAGAAATTAAAATGTTAATAAAAAGAATTTAGTAATTAATTTCCCAATATTTATAATTTCTTCACAGTAGAGATTTAGGGATGAAGCACTCTTCAATATGATTCTTTTGTCAATTGATAAATTAGACATATTTATGGTATATTGTATATATGGAAAATCCCTGAGTAATGGTTTTAAACCTCAAACCCAGCTATTCTTTATAGGTTATCTTTTCATCTCAAATGTATCAGAAAGCAGTAGGTTATCTCAGCAGCTCACCAAGTCTTTAAAAATATTACTGTTTAGCTTTAGTAGTCAACAGTACTAATATCAGTATCATTTTTATTATCTTCATTAGCATTACCATTTATTATATGCTTGTGATATGCTTGGTACCATGTCTTGCACTTCACATACATTATTTCATTTACTCTTTGTGCTGACTGCATAGGGCCATTTTGTTTATGGGGGAACAAAGGCTGAGAGTTTATGTTACTTGACCAAGGTCACCCAGCAGGTAAGTCACAAAGGTGATGTGCAAACCATCATCTGTCATACTCCATGGCCAGTCTTTTCAATCCTGTCACCCACTGTGCTCTTTAAAAATGTTCTTTCAGGTATAGTCTTTGCAAATATTTCACCATGTTGGGTCAGAGTAAAGCAAGCAAAGGCTAAAGAGACTATGGATACTGTCGCCTCCACAAAGAGGAACACTGAGCCACAACTCTGACATGTTGGTTTATTTGTTCCTTTGCTTGTTGTTTGTTCGTTCACTCATTCATTCCTTTGGTCAATCAGTCAGCATCTATTAAGCCAAAGGATGCACCAGGTGCAGAGTACAATAGGCATTGGAGATTTCAAATATGAGTCAGAGTGTCTGCCCTGGTTCACAGTTTTTTTTTTTTTTTTTTTTTTTTTTTTTTTTTTTTTTTTTTTTTTTTTTGAGACAGAGTCTCACTTTATTGCCCAGGCTAGAGTGAGTGCCATGGCGTCAGCCTAGCTCACAGCAACCTCAAACTCCTGGGCTCAAGCAATCCTGCTGCCTCAGCCTCCCAAGTAGCTGGGACTACAGGCATGTGCCACCATGCCCGGCCAATTTTTTTTTTTTTTTTCTATATATATTAGTTGGCCAATTAATTTCTTTCTGTTTATAGTAGAGATGGGGTCTCGCTCTTGCTCAGGCTGGTCTCGAACTCCTGAGCTCAAACGATCCGCCCACCTCGGCCTCCCAGAGAGCTAGGATTACAGGCTTGAGCCACCGCGCCCGGCCTGGTTCACAGTTTAATGGAAAAAACGTTGCATGGAAGCACAAATAATTTGTTCTTTTTAAGAGTCTTGAATAAAAGGAAGGGTTAATGCCTGTAAATATCAGGGAAGCATTAGAGAAAGAGAGAGAAAGAAAAAAGAGAGAGAAGGAGACTGAGAGAAAGGTAAAGAAAGAGAAGGAAAGGAAGGAAAGGAGGGGAGGGGAAAGAAGAGGAGAGGAGACAGAACAACACCGATTATGGTGATGCTAAGGATGACATGGACCTTGCCCGGTGCTGACAAAACTGCAGCAGAGCAAAGCCAGACCTCTGCAGAGCGTGTCTTTGCTCCTGGGATGAGCGATGGCCTGTCAGGCGTCTCTGTGTCATTCACGGTACAGCCGTCTCCTACCCACGAAGCCTTTTCTCTCATTCCCTTTCACGCTGTGTACAGCCCACGCAGAAAACTGGGGAAGTGAATTCCAGGCTGTCTAATCAGGCTTGGCTGCATCGTGACAACGCTGCTCGTTTTAACTCCATGCACATGCTGTGGCATTTGAGAAGGAGAAGGAATCACGAGGAGCAAATCAAGACTTGCAAATTTAACTTGTAATTCCTTGCACCGCTCCTTGCCTGTGAACTGAACTCTCCACACCCTCCAGTTTAGGGCTTTATGCAGATGGCGAGGGGGTGGCTAGTTTAATCCCAGGAAGGGTCAGTCAACTGGTTTCTCACGGAGGGAAATTTCTATTAAGCAGTCGACAGATTGGAGTCTCTTTCATCCAGGCAGGTGGCACAAAGGCTGCTCAGAGCAATTCATCTTGACTGCTAGATAAACAGCAGAAAGCAAGCATGTCCTATTGCCAGAGAGTCACTGGATGCCTTCTGTAGGAAGGACAGTGGCACTACCTCCCACCCCAGAAAACTTGCCCTCATGTGTAGCAGGCACTATCGAATCCTTAATAAGTAATACATACTTTACTGCCTAATTTTTGCCTGACCCTCAATTTTGGATATAAATGATAGGAATCGTGGTTGCTTTTTAGTTCCAGAGACAACAATTAATTCCTGAAACCTTACCCAACAGGCTTATTAAATTCTGAGTGTTCAAACATCCATTTATTCATACTCAATTTTATTTCCTAGGCATTTTGTACATGGGCTAGTTGAGATTTACCTTGGCCAAATTAACCTTTTTCTTCATAACACAAATTAACTGCATGAACTGGATTTGAATGGGAAAGATTAAAGTACTGGGATGAATCCACTCATTTGTTAAGTGATCCTACTGTGCCATGCACTACTACACTAGAAGTAGGTGATATAAGACATCATCTCTCAAGGAACTCACAGCCTAATTGGGCAAGGATGTGAGAGGGGATATTAACACATAATGGTTACAGAAGGAATGAAGAAGAAATGACAAGGCACAGCCTTTGAATATAGGTGACAAAGGAAGATTCTAGACGGGATTGGAAAACATGTATTTGACTGAAAGAACTGTTGAAGAGAGCTTCAGGCATAGGTCTTTGCCCTGGCTTTGCTAATTCCTTTGGTCTGTGATTTTTCATAGTTGTTCTGCCTGAGTTTCTTCATCTAAAAAATGACAAAATACCTATCTCATAGTGGCGATTCTGCTCCCCACCCTAAGGGACACTTACTAATGTTTCAAGACATTTTTTTCTTTTTTTTTGGAGACAGAGTCTCGTTTTGTTGCCCAGGATAGAGTGAGTGCTGTGGTGTCAGCCTAGTTCACAGCAACCTCAAATGCCTGGGCTCAAGTAATCCTCCTGCCTCAGCCTCCCGAGTAGCTGGGACTACAGGCATGCACCACCATGCCTAGCTAATTTTTTCTATATATATTTAGTTGGCCAATTAATTTCTTTCTATTTATAGTAGAGACGGGGTCTTGCTCTTGCTCAGGCTGGTTTCGAACACCTGACCTTGAGCGATCCACCGCCTTGGCCTCCCAGAATGCTAGGTCAAGACATTTTTTGATTGTCATACTTTGGGTGGGTACTACTGGCATCAGGGACTCCAGGCCAGGGATGGTGCTAAATGTTCTACAATACATAGGACAGTCCCCACAACAAGTGCCAACAGTGCCAAGGTTGAGAAGCACTGATTTACATAGTGTATATATCTAAAATCCTCAGTACAGTGGTAACTATTATTATTATTCACTATAGAATATTACTGTCGGAAGGAACTTAATTAAAGGTTCCCCCACCTATTAGCAATAGAAACTGAGTCCTGGGGACAAGTGAATTGAGGTAAGCACCCGTCTACAATCCCAGTGTCCTATTTCCTAGCTTTGTGTTCCTACTTTCTAGGGAACACAAACAGTCTTCATTTTGGTGACATCTCTGTTTCAATGGTATGGACTGTTGAGATGGGCTGGGAGCCTGAGTTCTGCAGGAAAGAGATCACAGCAGAGTCAGCCGTGGCTGGATGAGGTGGCGCGGACAGGCTTTTTGCAGCACATTTGCCCACCTTACAGCAGGTATTAGACACAGGGCATGCTGTGAACAGTGGGACACACCTGTGCTATGACACTTCCAGCTATGTCATAGAGTAATTCTGTGACCTTGGGCAACTTCCTGACTACTCTGAGCCACATCTATAAATAGGAATAATAATGCCAGTCAAGACAGTGAGTTGACTCAGATCGAGCACCTGGTACAAACCAGCATTCAGAAAGTGTTCATTCCCTTTGCTGTCCTCTGCCCTCTGCCCCTTGCTTCCAAGGCTAGGAGTTGGTTGGTTGGTTTTGAAATGAAATACTATCTAAACAGTAGCTCTGCACATTTCCCCAGGGAATATGAAAAAATATTACTGAGAATTAAAATCCATTAATTTTCTGTGACTAATATGAGCTCATGGAGGCACTTGCAAGCATCTGGAAGGATCTCTTTCTTAGTCACCACTGACCTGGCATTGTTTGAGCTTGAGCCAGTTTGTGAGATGATTTCTAACCTGCAAGTGTCCCCTTTCTCCTGAAGGAGGCACTGCAGTTCCAGTTTTCAAAACCTACAGCAGCTCGTTTTCTGAAGGCCTTTGTCTTGAGACAGCAAAATTACAAACATTTCACTTAAACACTTTCATTTTGTTTTAGAGACTTCAAGGGATTTTCCTCCTTTCCCTTCAGTTTTTAACTAGCAGATGCATATGGTTTATAATTTCTGATTTTTCTCTGAAGAGAATCAGTTTAAGAAATACTTGGATAGTTGAGCTGCCATTCCCCTACTCTCAAGGAAAAGTCAAAGAGTGAACTTCATACACCATTTTCCTGAGCATTCTAGATGGCCTTGCTGACCAGAAAGAAGAATCTTGTCTTTTTAGTAGTCTTTTGTACATAGACTATGTACTGTTGGAGTCTGGTCCAGGAAATAAAATGAGAGCCATGTCGATCTCTATGTCCAGAAATGCCCTAGGTATCTCCCCTGTGACACTCCGTCCTGGCTAATGCCCCATTCACATTCATTTTCCAACTATTATTATTACCCTACAGAAGTGTTTTCTTCCTTCCTTCCTTCCTTTCTTCCTTCCTTCCTTCCTTCCTTCCTTCCTTCCTTCCTTCCTTCCTTCCCTTTCCTTTCTTTCCTTTCTCTTTTTTTTTTTTTTGACAGAGTCTTACTCTTGCCCAGGCTGGAGTAAGTGCCGTGGCGTCAGCCTAGCTCACAGCAACCTCAAACTCCTGGGCTCAGGCAATCCTCCTACCTCAGCCTCCCAAGTAGCTGGGACTACAGGCATGTGCCGCCATGCCCGGCTAATTTTTTTACTACATATTTTTAGTTGTCTAATTAATTTCTTTCTATTTTTAGTAGAGACAGGGTCTCGCTCTTGCTCAGGCTGGTTTTGAACTCCTGACCTTGAACGATCCACCCAGCTCAGCCTCCCAGAGTGCTAGGATTAGAGGCGTGAGCCACCTCGCCTGGCCTTTTTTTGATATTACTTAATTTGATAACTAAGTGATGTTTACTTTGCAATAAGAGTGAAACAGGTAGGTGGTCACTAATAAACACAGGTGCCCAAGAACATGGCAGCCTGGAGACTTGGTGAAGGGGCTACTTCAGGGAGCATCATGGGCCAGGCAAGGAAACAGAGGCTTTTTTTTTTAATTTTGTGACAAACATGAAATTACATCTTTTAACTAGGGGCTAATAGGAGCAATAATATTAACAAGCCCTTGAACTTCATCTTAAAAATTCTAAAGTACTTCCATGTTGATTCTCTCTTTCAAGCCTCATAACAGTTCCATGAGATAGGTAGAGCAGGAATTGAATTTGCAGTTCATTATACTGTGACTTCCAACTTTACATAGGGTGGAAGATTGTGGGATGTATTGTCATCTTCCTTCAGCAAAGGTTCATTTTTAAGACTAATTATTAATTAAGCCTATTTAAGTCCATCTGTAGAAAATGGGTGTAATCCCTTTTAATCAGAAAAATAGGATCACCATGCAGTCTGCAATAGGTGCCAAGGACGGGAATTAGTCACAACCCATTCCATGCCAGAATTGAACAGATAATGACTCTGCTTATACCCACAAGGATTGTTTTCACTGACGTAGAAAGATATTCAAGGTTAATCTACACATATCTATCTATAGATATATTTCAAAGAAAATGTACTATCTCAATTTCTACCTCTATTTACTTTTTTCTTGCTATTTTTTAAAAAAATCATACGGTAACCTTTATTTACCCACAAACACCCCCCCCCCCCAACTACACAAGACAGATTTGATCCAGGATTTGGAAATCAGGTTGGAACGTCTTAATTTCCGAAAGACTGGGTGGCAAACAAATGGGCCTGGGGAAAATTTCACTTCAAGATGCTCCAGACTGGCTGGATGCCATGGCTCATGCCTGTAACCTCAACATTTTGGGAGACTGAGGTGGGAGGATTGCTTGAGGCCAGGAGTTTGAGATTAGTCTGGGCAACACAGTGAGACCCCATATCTACAAAAAATAAATACATAAAAAATTAGCTAGGTGTGGTGGCCACTCAGGAGGCCAAAGCAGGAAGATTGCTTGAGCCTAGAAGTTTGAGGCTGCAGTGAACTATGATCATCCCACTCCACTCCAGCCTGGGTGACAGAGTGATACCCTATCTCAAATAAAAAAAAAAAGATGCCCCCAAACAAACCATCATCCTAAAGGTCAAGTCTTCTGAAAGCTCTCCATTGTTACTGACAGCTAAGAAATGGTGTCCCAGACTCCCCGCAGAATCATATACAAAGTTTACCGCTTGTTATCTGTCAGGGGAGAGCAAGCGTGGGACAAATCCAATCCAATTATGGGCCAATTATAGACCTGCTTTCAGTGCCAGGAGCAGGCCACCCCACCAACCCAGCTGGTGTCAGAGCCTCTGCCTGGGACTCCCAGCACATAGGAAGAGGAGCTTATGGCCCAGATAAGACAACACAGCTGATGATGCTGTAGACCAGCACAGATGGCAAATGCAACCACATTAGAACAGTTCCTGACCCTTCTCACCACCCCCACCCCCCTCACTGCCATCCCTTCAGACTCAATTTTCTGTCCAGACTCAGTTTTCTCTTCTGGGGGGCACCTTTTCTTACTAGGTGATCAAATTCTGAAATACCAAGAGGTGGTAGGCAGCGCTTTGCCCCTGTTCTCAGGGTCAACCTTCCATTACCAGCTGCAATCCTGCAGCCCGTGCCATGGTGCTAACTGGGGCCACGGTGACTGGCTACCCACATCCTTAACAACCTCACTGAAAGCATAGAAGTTAAAATGCCAAGAAATTTGAGTTAGGTAAAAAGAAAACTATCTATTAAAAATCAAAACAACTCTTTGAATTTTGGCTGGCACTTCCAACCTACAGAGATCAATTCAGGTCCACATTCTAGCATAAATAGTGTTGTTGTTTCTCCAGGCTGACTTTGCATGGATGACCTGCCAATTTGAGAAACAAGCTTTTTCCCATCTTTAGCTGTGACCTTGAGGAGAGTGGGGACAGGGCAGCACCAAGGACAGCATCCCGTGGGTGGCTGTAAAGGAAATTCTTTTTATAATAGATTGGCCTAGAGCAGTGGTTCTCAAGCTCTTGCATGAATCAGAACCACCTGGAAGGCTTGCTGAAACTTAGATTGCTGGGCCCAAGCCCCAGGATTTTCTGATTCAGTAGGCCCAGGGTGGGTCTCAGAGTTTGCATTTCTGCCAAGTTCCCAGAGAATGCTGCTGCTGCTACTGCTGGTTTGGGGATCACACTTTAAGAACTACTGACCCAGAGCCAGCTATCCATCTGGATTGTTTAGATTTGAACATACAAAAATCCCCCAAAATGGTCCTAGCCCCTGCTTCACAGTTTTATAGCTAGTATCCAAAGGTATAGTGAGAAGCTTGGTCAGATTTCTTTGCTGAAATTCAGATTTCCTAAGCATCAATGAAACAATAATTACCAATGTTTATAATAGTGCTTCCAAGGGGCAGGCACTGTTCTAAGCACTTTACCTTATGAGACTTAAATGAGTTAGCACACATAAGAGCTCCATTTTACAGGCGAGAAAACTGAGGCACAGATAAGTTAAAAACTTTTCCCAAGGCCACATGACTAGACAGTGGGGAAGCCAGGAGTCAAATCTGGGCTGTCTGACCCTTAATCATTAGCCCAGGCAGACTGTTCATGTGGCAGATAGGATAGTGCTATAGGGATGAAATGTGCTGGGTAAATTACATCCTAATGTAAATGATGAAGAATCTGTCAACAGCACCAACTTACCTACTAGTCACTTGCCCTCACTGAGACATGACTTTCTGTAGGTGTTTATTACGTGCTGACACTCTTACAGTCCCAGGGTTGGTAAACCAGAGCCCACAGGCCAAATCCAGCCCACCATCTGGTTTTCTTTGTAAACCTTTTAAGATCATTCTAGATTCATGGTTATATGAAATAATACACAGAGATCCCTGGATGCAATGATTGGGAAGAAAGAAATCATTTTTTCCCAATGTCTATGGAAATATTTCTAAAGAAGCCCTTGCTAAGTTTCAAATATATGCCGAGACAAAAAAAGCCAGGTTTGATAATCTTCATTCAAGAATGCTTTTATGGATGTCCAAGTAGTGGAAGTAAAACACAAAAGAGGTTCTAAATTTGAACACTTTTCAAGTCTAAGAGCAGACAGGACCAAAGGATCACAGCCACGTGGCTGACTGATAGCAGCTTTATAGCCTTTCTCAAATATTATGACGTAAGAACTGAAGCCAGTTTCTGAACAACTAAGTTGTTCAGCCTCGGGCTTTGGGTGAGAATCACTTGTTTTTATTCTGATTACTTTTTTCCAGAGTCGGGCAGCAGCAACATGCTGGATACGGTTAGATCCGTGGTCCTCAGCACTAACTGCATGTTAGAATCACCCGATTTGGACTTGCCCGAGTGCCACTTCTGATCAATTAATTCTTTGAGGGAAGGTTGGGCCTGGGGATGGGTATGTTTCACAAGATCCCTCAGGTGACTCTGATGTGCAGCTTGGGCTGAGGAGGACGGAGTTAGAGGGTGTTTCTCAGATCCTTCCTTGATGAACTAGATTGAAATCTTTCTTGCTTGGGAAAGTATTTCTTTGGTTGAATGTTAGGTTGCTGGGATGAAAGTCTCCAAATGTAGAAAACAGCCAAGTGTTGTTGGAAAGCCATGCCCCATAGATGTGCACCAGTGGTGAGCCACAGTCTCTGTTTGGGATACGACATGGGGAAGAGATACTAAGTTATCAAGGCCATGCCAGGCTTAGAAGGGATTGAAAAGACTCTGGTTCCCACCAGTAAGTGCGTTGTGCCTTGTCAGTATTGTGACATGTGTCTACTCAGCAATATGTACAGTCATATTCTCACAGGTTAGGGACCATCAATGTCACTTAGTCCAACCAAGACCTAGACCAATGCAGAGATCTTCTCTACACTCACTGCTTTCTAAATATGTCCCCTACCCTGGAGAATCACTTGGGTTTAACTATGAACTCAGCAACTTTTAACCCCTATCTAATTTTTCTCCATCAAAAAACTGCTAGGGCTGCTGTTCCCTCCAAATAATCTCATTTGCACCCTTTGGAGTGACTCATTATAAGGAGAGCCCAAGTCAGTCTTCATTCCATTTAGAGTTTCTTTTAACAAACTCAGTCTCTGGGTGTGTAAACACAATATAAGTGGGTTATGGTTTTGGTATGACATGCTAAGGACTAATTTCTGGGTGCTGAGCTGTCATACTGTAAACTTTGGTTCAAGGTCAGCCAGCAACGTTGGCCTGCTCCTGCAAGCCAAATCCTTGAATTCTCAGGATGCCAGCCTTCTAGAGTCTGGCTACTCACCTTTTCTCCCCATTTCAGAAATGCCCAAAGCAATATGGTCCTATCCTGTAGCTAGGATCCAGTTTTTGACATATCAAACAAAATACCAGCTTTTCATGATTTTTAACAATAACAGCTGTTTCCTGATACATAAACTATAAGAGCTGGATTTGGTCTAAGGCAGCTGTATTAATTATCTATTGCTATGTAACAAATTACCTAAAACTTAGCAACTTAAAAGAACAATATGTATTATCTCATAGTCTCTGTGGGTCATGAATTCAGAGTGGCTTAACTGGGTTGTTCTAGCCAAGGGTCCCTCATGAGATTGCAGGAAGACATTGGCTGGAAGTGCAGTTCTAAAGCCTTGACTAAGACTGGAGGGTCCACTTCCATGATTGGTTAACTTACATTACTAGCTAGTTGGTGAGGACTGTTATCAGGAAACCCTGGTGCCTTCCAACATGGACCTGCCCACTGGGCTTCTTGAGTGTTCTCACAACATGGCAGCCAGCTTCCTCTGGAGTGAGTGGTCCCAGAGAGAGCAGGGTGGAAATAACAAAGTCTTTTATGACCTAGCCTTGGAAGTTATACTCTATAATTTTTATAATACACTACTGATTACATAAGTCAGCCCTATTCCATGTTGGAGGGTACTACATGAGGATATGAATACTAAAGGCAAGGATCACCAGTGGCCATCTTGGAAGCTGCCTACCATAGCCACCTACCCCTCATTTTTTACAGATAAAAAAACCCCGAGGTCCAGAGAAGTAAGGTTCTCAAAGCCACATAGCTGTAACATTTCACTATTTACTTTTCTTTCACCCCTACTGCTCCTCACCACCCACAGCTTCTTATATTTATTTAAAACACCAAATGGTGTTTATCTTTGGGGAGATTAGAAAGATTATTTCCAAATGTGAAGCCAGTTTCCTTGATGCTTCTAACAGAGGAAGCCCTTATAAACCCAGACAGCACACAAACAAAGTGCATAGTCTCGGCACTGAGGAAAGTTTTTTTTTCACTTTCTTGAGTCCTTAGGGAGGACGTGCTCTAAAACGAGGGACGAGGAAGGCAGAACCTCTGAGGAGAGGTAAATCCAGGAGTGAACTAAAAATCCAGTGTCTGAGGGATAAATTTTAGCTTTTGTGCACTGTTCCCTTTCCTCAGCTTGTTCCCATATGCAATGTTTTTCCTGCTCTCTCCTTTGATTTCTGAGGGTGAAAACCAAAACAAGAAGAAAAAGCAGAAGGTATTACAAAAACTCAAACCAATGGAAGGGAAAATCCTCCTCAGAGGTTGGGGTTTCATTAATCCCAGATGAAAGAGAATGATTTAGCCCCAATAACTCCCTAGGAGAAGCACAATTTTTTTTTTCTGTAAAATCTTATGTTTCTGAAAACACACAAATGCACCCACGCCCACCTACACACAAGTTTTTAAGCACGAAACTCAGAACTGTGCTAAATATTCTCAGTTCTTTTCAGGATCCTCTTTGAAACGGCCATCTTCTGAGAAAGGAAACAACAAGAGAGAATGCTCTGGTATATTCTCTATCCCTTTTCAATCAGTTCAGAAACGACAAGGCCTGTCATCTCTGATCAGCCTAACTAGTCAGGAGACACAACTTTCTCCCTGCCTGACCTATTTTGTCTAATGGGGCCCACTCCATTTGCCCTCTGCCAAGCTACCTTCTCTCCTGAGTTCCATTTATAGCAAGGCTTTATTAATGGTTAAATCGTTAGGAACGGATCTGTCTCCCTCACAAAGCTTATTCTCCCTGTTCAATAAATTAAGCCATGGGATCCAAGAGACTGTCCATTTCTGCTTTATTTAAGCTCAAATTCCTCCCAGCCCACAAAATACTGGGAATTGACAGATGAGAGTTCAGTATGAGTTCCCACTGCCTGCCCAGCAGTCTGTGGTCACTTGTGAGTTGTCTCGGATTTACTGCTCCAAGTAATGCTTGTGTGGCCCTCGGGAAATTTTCCTCAGCCCTCGATGGAAGTTTGAGATCTGAAACGGAAATGCTTCGGCGAGGAGCCCCTGGGTCTTTGCTAATGGAGAAGGGCCTCCTTTCTCAATTCCTCAGGCAAGAGCCTTCAAGCTATGAGCTTCTTATATGTTTGACCCCTCTCTTCACTGTGAAAGGTTTGCAGACTCCATTCATCCACTATGTAGTCTTGTTGCTGGCACACAGGTGACCTCACTGAACAATTGAAGCATTAATGCCCCACAGCTGTCAAAGCAACCTGTGCACTTCTCTACTCAAAGCCTTTTCTTATTTCCAGTTGCCAAAGCCTTGCGGTCAGCAGATATTTTTTAAAAAACCCAAAAAAGCAAAACCCACAAAATGGATCAGGTCACTGCCCTGCTACACATCCTTCAGTGGCTCCCCATTACCCTTAGGGCCTGCACTAACTGGATCAGACTCGCCAGGCTTTTCTCATCTGGCATTTCTGCCCACCCAGGACATTCCTTGCTCTAACCCTAGTGAACTTCTCTCAGTTCATGGAGGTGCCGTGCTGACTCCAGGCCTTTACGCATGCTCAGAATATTCTTCTTCTTCTTTTTTTTAACGTATTATGTGGGTACAAGTGTTAAGGTTACATATATTGCCCATGTCCCCCTCCCCCCTCGAGTAAGAGCTTCAAGCGTGTCCATCCCCCAAATGTTTCACATCTTACTCGTTGTGTTTATATATACCCATCTCCTCCTCCCCCCTCCCACCCTCCTGACACCCAATAAATGTTACTCCTATATGTCCACTTAGGTATTGATCCGTTAATACCAATTTGCTGGTGAGTACATGTGGTGCTGGGTTTTCCATTCTTGAGATACTTCACTTAGTAGAATGGGTTCCAGCTGTATCCAGGAATATACAAGAGGTGCTATATCACCATTGTTTCTTAAAGCTGAATAGTAGTCCATGATATACATATACCACATTTTATTAATCCACTCATGAATTGATGGGCACTTGGGTTATTTCCACAGCTTTGCAATTGTGAATTGTGCTGCTATAAACATTCGAGTGCAGGTGTCTTTTTCATAAAGTGACTTTTGATCTTTTGGGTAGATGCCCAGTAGTGGAATTGCTGGATCAAATGGTAGATCTACTTGTATCGCTTTGAGGTATCTCCATATCGCTTTCCACAGAGGTTGAACTAGTTCGCAGTCCCACCAGCAGTGTAGGAGTGTTCCCCTCTCTCTGCATCCACGCCAGCATTTGTTGTTTGGGGACTTTTTGATAAAGGCCATTCTCACTGGAGTTAAGTGATATCTCATTGTGGTTTTGATTTGCATTTCCCTGATGATTAGATGCTCAGAATATTCTTTTTTAGTCTTTCTCTCCTCCCCTACCCACTAGCTGGCTAACTCCCACCCATCACTCAAATCTCAGTTAAATCCTATTTCTGAAAAGCCTTCTCATTGCCCTGTACACAGGATAGAGCATCTATAGTTTCCTTTGTTTGTCCCACCTTAGCAGCACCCATCACCGTGGAGGACTGGATCACCATCACTTATTTTATCGTCTGACTTTCCTTCTAGATCTTACATTTTATGAAAGAGGATAAGTATTCTGACTTGTCCACTAGTGTATTCACCGTGCCTAGTACATTTTCTGAGCACATAATGTAACCCAAATAAGACTGGAAGTTCTGCTTTCCATCTTTAAGAAGCACATTCAAGCACAGAGAGAGCCACATCCAAAAGAAACACAAGTTGATTTCCAAAAATGGCCTCAAAAATTATTGCAAATGTTCACCTAAGAAAGGTTTACATAGTAAAACACACAGTAAAACTATCTAAAAGTCCTCTCATTATCAGCCCAAGAGCCCTTCATCCTTGATACTTCTTACTTTGAATCTCTTTTCGTGCTTTCCAAGAAATTCGATTTTCCACTGAGTCCCCAAGCCCTTCTTTTTGTTATATAATGTAGACTCAATCCACTCCTTTTGGTTTTCCTCTTCACTCATTTAGATCTCCCTCAATCATCAGCACCACAAAGAACTTGAAGCCAAGATAACAAAGATTGAATCTTGTTTGGAAGATAGAGGAGGAGGAAGGGATGTATGGATTTATAGGCATTTTGTGGGTCTTTGTCGCAGAATGATAGTACTAGTGCACATTGACTATTTGGGAGGTAATCTACTAAATGCTTTAATGCTATCCTCACAACCATCCTGTGAGCTTGACACTGTTATTTCCTCGTCCTTCAGAAGAACACTGGGGTTCATGTTGTTAGGTAACTTGCCCAAAGTGGCACAGGAGAACTGAGCTTTGAAGGCAGAGTCTGCCGTGAAAATGTCTCCACAGCAGGCACTCAGGAAACATTAGTTGACCGTAGAGACAGGGTCCTACCTGGGAACCAGCTTGGAGACTGGCAAGGCAAAGGGAATGAAAGCAATTTTCTTGGTGCTCTGATTGCAAACACATGCTTTATCTCAAAGTTGCTTAAAGAGGTTTCAAAAATCCAGGTCAAAAACTTGGAATTAGGAAAAAATGTGATTAGATGACATTTTGAGACCAGTTATAAGTGATCATTAAACACTGTTACAAGGCGAATTTAGTGAGGCAGGTAAATCTAATCTGCAATATATATGTATATATATTTTTGGAGACAGAGTCTCACTCTGTTGCCCAGGCTAGAGTGCCATGGCGTCAGCCTAGCTCACAGCAACCTCAAACTCCTGGGCTCAAGCGATCCTCCTGCCTCAGCCTCCCAAGTAGCTGGGACTACAGGCATGCGCCACCATGCCCGACTAATTTTTTCTATATATTTTTAGTTGGCCAATCAATTTCTTCCTATTTTTAGTAGAGATGGGGTCTCACTCTTGCTCAGGCTGGTCTCAAACTCCTGGCCTTGAGCAATCCACCCGCCTTGGCCTCCCAGAGTGCTAGGATTACAGGCGTGAGCCACCGTGCCAGGTGGAAAGGCCAGGCCTGGGTCTTGCGTCATCAGTTTTTGTGGCAGTTTTAGATTTTTTAAACTTTGAAAATTGATGATTTGGGTGTTAAAAAGAAAAAAAAAGACTACAAAAATTAAAAAGACACTAAAAAGGCCAGTGAGTTGGAGTCTCAGGGTGTGGTGGCAGTTTCCTTGAGCAAAGCACTAAGACACTGGATTGTGTTTCCCTTCCCTGGGGTGTGGGGTGCAGGAGGTCTCTCGAATCTGGTGAAACCCTGGTCCAGGAATTCTGTTTGTTCCTCTGCTCTCTTGGGGCGTGGAGTTTTGTTTGTTGGGGGGCTCTTTTTGGTGTCTTGTTTTCTTTTTCCTCCATGCCTCTTGGCAGGTGATCATTTCTGTGGCTGTCGGCCAAAGGGAATGTTCTAGAGCTGCCAAGAAGGGAGGAGACTTGGGCTGGCTAATCCCCGGATGAATGGTGCTCATCTTCTTCTCCCCTCCTTGTGCCCACACCCTCCCCTTCCACACACAATGTTAAGGAGACAAGAGGAGCTACATTGCCTGGACTTTGTTTCCCCACCTCATGTGTCATGGGTTTGCCCAGTGCTACCACAGGCCTCTGCTGCTTACATCAGCCCTGTCACCATCTGGTCCTTCAAGAAGAGCAGACACTTGGAGGTGGGGTTGGGCACAGGGAGGTCACCACTGGGAGAGCAGGCTCCCTAGTTTTTGGTTCCAAGCCAGTTTCTGTCCCAGGCACCTAGTACACACGTAGCCCAGTTAGCGCCTGGTGGCAGGAAGCCACCCTGCTGTAGATCAGTCACTCAGGTCCCCACTTTTGAAGGGTCCCTATCTTAGATCAATCATGTGAACACTAAGGCACATTTCAGAGTCTCTTGTCTTAACCCTTTGCACTCGGATGTCGAGTGTGGATAATGTCGAGTGGATAATGAGAAAAAAAGCAAGCGAGTGCAAAGGGTTAATGATTATGTCCATCTAGCTGTCCATATTTTCTGCATAGTCTTGGATGTAATCCTCAGAAATAATGCACACTAGCCTCTGACAGCCATGAAGCAAACTGTTACGTGTGGATCTGAACTTGTAGACTCAGTTCCAATATCAAATAGATCTATAACAAAAAGTAAAAAAAAAAAAAAAGAGGGTTCTTAATCTCATTAAAGTTGATTTAAAAGAATCACTAATAATCACTAATATGTTTTATCAGTGATGCTTCCCAGAAGGGACAACTTAAGACACCAGAGTACAAAGCTCTGCCCCAGCTCAGGTTTAGGGTCATTTGCTGTCACCAGAAACAGCTCTCTCTGCCTCAGCACTATTAACATTTGGGCTGGAAACTCTGTTGTGTGCCGTCCTGGGTGCTGTAGGCTGGTGAGCAGCATCTATGGCCTCTGTCTACCTACCAGATGCCAGTAGCACCCTCCCCACTCCTGGTTGTAATGGCCAAAAATGTCTCCACATTGCCAAATGTCCACCGGGAGGCCAAATCACCCCCTCTACCCCCATTGAGAACTACTGCTCTAGACCCTTCATCCTCAAAGTGGTCCATGGGCCAACGGCAACAGCATCCCCTGGGAGGTTGCTAGACAGGTGTGGTCTCAGATCCCACCCGACCTCCTGAGTCAGAATCTGCCATTTCACAGGATCCCCCAGGTGATTCCCATGGACATCGAAGACTGAGAAGCCCTTCTAGGCCCATGGTTCTCAACCTGGGCTGCACATCAGAGCACCTGGGGAGCTTTCAAAAATACTCCTGGCAACCTCAGAGACTCTGGTGTATTAATAATTGCTTTGGGGCAGCTTGAGCTTTGGGATGTTTAAAAACTCCCAGATGATTCTAATGTGCAGCCAAGTTTGAGCTCCTGTTCTAGGTGGTTTAACCTCCCCTCACCAAACACACCCCCTACCTTTGGCAGTGATTTACAACAGCCTATAAACAGGACCCCAAATCTCCAAAGTTTTGTTCGTTTATGATAGCAAAATTGATTAAGAACCTAAATGTCCAATAATAGGATTCCTGTTAAGCAAACTCTGGTGCAGCTACCTGATGAAATACTATGGATACTCTTTGTGATGTAATAAATGATAGACAAAAAAGAACAGAAACAGCAGAGAAAATGAAAAAGGCTTCAGTGGTGTAGTAAATTCTGAAAATGTTACATGGTATCATCGCCACAGCTAACACCCACAATATACATTTGTGTATTTAAAGCTCTGAGGAGCCCTAAAACTGAGAAAGTTTTAGAAACCAGATAAACCAGAAACTGGTTTATCTTTACGTAACCCAATATTTCTCAATTTATCTGATCATGGATTGTTTCTTTTCTCCCTCTCTTCCCCTCCCCCTTTCTTTCAAAAGTGAAACTCGTTTTATTATCTCTTGGAACTAGTATTTCTCAAACAAATGAACAAAACCTTGAGGATACTCTGGCATATATGGTAGTATTTAAGAGCTGCGTAAAAGCAAAAGCCATACATGGGTATATACATAGTAAAAGAATTCATCAAATTCACTTAAGATTTGTACTTTTTACTCTCTATAAAGTATTTTTTTAAAAAAGCACTGCTAAATTCTGAGAAGGCAAGAAATATTTTTAAATTAAATTTTGGTGTTCATTAGAACAAGTGCACAAATATTTGGTAAGTCAAATTTTTGATATATTACAGATATATTTCTGTATCAGTTCATACAAGGTACCTCTAATGTACTGTCAATATGTACGGATGACTTAGGCTCATTTATACAAGTTTTGAAAAAGAATTTAATGGAGGGGAAAGAGTTCCAGACAGGCTTTTCATCCTGGATCAGCCATTAACTAGCTCTGTGATCTTGGACAAGTGACTCAACCTCTCTGGATCTTAATTTCCTAATTTCTAAAATGAGAAACAATACGAAAACTCTACTTCCATTCATTTTTGAAAATAGCTTTACTGTTTTAAAAGATTATAAAGCTTTATAGTTATATCTTTGCCTGATAGTAATCAAACAAAAAATATGGCCTTTGATATACTGAGTCTTTGGATCACTCATTAGAATCATTATTACTATAAAAACAAAGTCAGTCCACTTTAAGGTGATCTCTATGACAGTGTGGTTTCCAGAAATGCATTATCAGAAGAAGGCAGGGAGACCTATATTTGTTTCACTTGTTCTGTTAACTATATGTCAAGAAATTGGTTTTCCATTTGGTTGTTCCAGAACCCCTGACTGCCACAAACAATTGTGAGACAGTTGTAGGAGGATTTGGGGTATTTCTGATGTCTCACCATTGTTCACCATTGTCTCCAGGCTTCGAATGCTAAGGCATAAACAACATGGAAGGATTTTGTCACATTTGAAAAATCTGAGAGCCTCTTGGTTGAGACAGCAGTCTCCTTGACTTGTTTATCACTTTGTGTACCTCTAGGTGTTATGTAGCTCTGCTTTGGTAGGGAACTTTTGGGTCAGTATTGCTCCAATGAAATCTGTGGCTCCTTTAGAAACAGGGAGGACTAGGTTCTGATGGATGGAGAGAAATTTCCCACAAACTCAGAGCCACCAGTGGTCACTGGCCTTAGATGAACACCCCTTTCCTCCACCAAGATCTCACCAAATTAAATGTTGTAGCTCAGTCTCCAGCCCCTAACTCTGACTTCACATCCAATACAACAAACCCTCAATACGATAGGATTAAAAAACTCCTTTTGAAATTTTTAAAATGAGATTTGACCTGTATATGCAATTTGGCTTTTCCTTATGGTCAAATTCTCTAGGTCCTGCACATAAAACTACTGTAATCTGGATTTCAGGTGCAGAATTTGACCCAAACAAATGTCCTGTTCTTTGTGCTTGCTTCATCTTCCCTGTTTTTATGTGACTTATTGGTAAGAACACCTCAATTTTCACTTTAGCCACCAAAGGCTTCATGAGTTGCAAAAGGCAATTTTGGGGGATGTTTTATCATTTAGGTAAAAAACTTTTCTAATTTTTTACTTAGGGTTTTGTTTCTCTGACTTTATGGGTGGCCGTTTGGCGCAAAATAGAGTTCTAGGTTTGGAGTTGCTTGGGTGCAATTCCAAACTGAGCACATCCTGTCTTTCTGACCTTGGGTGTGTGATATTCCTTATGAGCCTTAGTTGTAGCTTGTACCTCCTTTCTTAGGCTAAGTGGTGATGAGTAAATGGGACAATGTGGGTGAATGTGCTTCATAAACTAGAGGTCTCGGCCAGGCATGGTGGCTCACGCCTGTAATCCTAGCACTCTGGGAGGCCGAGGCAGGCGGATTGCTCGAGGTCAGGAGTTCAAAACCAGCCTGAGAAAGAGCGAGACCCCCGTCTCTACTATATATAGAAAGAAATTAATTGGCCAACTAATACATATAGAAAAAATTAGCCGGGCATGGTGGCGCATGCCTGTAGTCCCAGCTACTCGGGAGGCTGAGGCAGCAGGATTGCGTGAGCCCAGGATTCTGAGGTTGCTGTGAGCTAGGCTGACGCCACGGCACTCACTCTAGCCTGGGCAACAAAACGAGACTCTGTCTCCAAAAATAAATAAATAAATAAATAAATAAATAAATAAATAAACTAGAGGTCTCCACAAATGCCAGGGTTTTGTCTTATTTCCAATGCCCTCTAATGAACTCCTGAGCTTTAAGCAGCGTGCTCTGGGTGCATGTTGGCCATTGCATATGGAACTGGAGCATGAGGCACCCCATTCTCTCAACTGCCTTTGAGTATCACTGTGTTTATGGCTCCATGATTTAGCACTGTGTAGGAAGAAGTAATCATTGCACTGCCCCTGAGTGTCTGGTTAAAGGACCAAATGCAGACAAGTGTTGAGTGGACTCCATTTCCCACATGATATATGTGGGGCCACAGTGACTATGAGTAACACAGCTATAAATGGGTCATGGCGAGGCGCAAACATCACATGCTCCTTAGTCTGGACTTAGGGTGGCACAAGGGAGATATTTGGTATATCACTCTCGCATCAGCCAACGTGTGCCCTTCCAAATGTAAACTAGAAGTTGGGCCTCCGTGTCTTTTGATTTGGGTATAAAAGGTGTGCAGTGTAACTGGAGAGAAACTTTTCCGCTGGGTGCCTCACCTTCCCCATCATTCTCACAAATGTCCCCTACAGGAGAACAGGACACAGGAAAATGTTGACAGCTGTTGTCTAGGCAGCAAAGCAGCGTGGCCCTGGAGACAGCCCAACACTCTTGCATTCCAGCACCTGAAAAACAAGTGTGCTTTACAGCATGGGCAGTTTTAGCTTTGGATCCCTTCCCATTGTTTCTCATTTCTAAATTTGATCCCCGACACAGAGCAGGGAGCCCAGGTCTCTGGATTCCTGAATTTTTGTATTCTTGTGTCATACGGACATCCCAAGCACATGTTGAGTCCCACAAGGCCAGGGATGGAGACTCTGGCCCTCTGGGGGCTTTGTACTCTGGGAAGGACCAGATCTGACCTTATCTGTCAGCAGAGGCCTGTGTCCAGGCTTGCTGGGCCTTCTTCAATTCTACTGGGACTCTGGAGAGGGAGGGACGGGGGAGGGGACAGGGTGACCTGCAGGAGGACAACTGCAGTGGCTCTTCTATCTGCTGTCTCATGCCTAGCTCCTTCTACAAGGAAGAATCAGGTTCTCTTTGCAGATTGAACGAGGTAACTGTGTAAAGTCAGTGGTGGACTGCCTGGCACATAGTAGGTGCTGGAAACTGGTACCACCACTGCTGTTCTCCACCCCCAGCACAGGCTGAAGGCACCGGCCTAGCATCCCCCTCTTCAACCCGAGTTTTCCAGGCCTCCTTGGCTCTCAGGCACAGTGAGTGAAGGGGAAGAGCAAGTTCCCTTGGGGCTGGTGTCCCATGAAGAATTCCATGCATTTATTTTTTCTAAATAATATGGTCATCTCACAGTGGTCACGGTGGTCGGAGCAAACTGGATGGAGCTTTCCCTGTGTTTACAAAACTGCCTCAAAGCCAGAGAGGCTCACAAACTGAGCCTAGTCTTGAGGGGCATCTTATGGCTTTTAAAATGCAAATTGCCCATCCTGTATTTCTCAGTATAGCCATAATTTCACTTACCTGGGGCAGATACATGATGATATATCAAGCCTGTCATATAAATGGTACCCACGTCTGGGTTGCAGATGGTGCTTCACAGCCCGGACGCTTCTTGGAGAAAATCACACCTCACAGAACATGCTTCAGCGACAATTTGCTATGGATCATCACCCTGTCCATGCTGCTCAGAGAAGCCCAAGGAATGTCTTGGCTTTAAGGGCAGCTTGTCATAGGCCTCTCACTTAGGCAGAGAGACTGGCCATATGTCACCCAGCACAGTGACCACAGGAGTAAAGTGACTAGAGCATACCCTGGACCTGATGGGGCTATGGCTGGGGCCTAGAGCCGAATTGGCAGCATGGTGGGGACATAGCACATCAAATCAACACTCCTGGTTACTGCATCTATGACCCCTTGCTCCTTACTGTTGCCTCACGTTGAAGAATGTGGGTTTGGCTGCAACTGCAACTCTAGTTCTTTTCTTGTTTTTATTTCTCCAGTGGTCCAACTCATCAATCTCTGGGCCCCTGCTATATTTCAGGTGCCATGCTAGGCAACGGATATAATGAATAGGACATGTTCATATCCTTCAGAAGGTCACAGCTTAGTGGCAGGACAGCTATAGCAGAAGATACATGAGAGGAGCGAGATGATACATCTAAACAGATGATTATAATTCAGCATGTTACATGCACAATCAGGGGAGGTGGGAGTTTAGTCAAAAGTTATAAGCAAAGAGGGAGAGGCCTGCAGGCTCCTGTCATGTTACAGAAGCAGTATGTGGTCTAGTGAACTCAGAGTGTGGGGTGCATGAGAAAGAATTGTCAGAGACAGGACTGGCATGGGACTCCAGGGTGAGGCTGTGAAATTGCTGGTTACTCAGAAACCCTAAGATGGGAAGGAGGTGGTATCTTACTTCCTCTTGGTGACTGGCTTGGACCAAAGATGGATAATTTCTTAAAAAAACAGGAAACAATCCAGGCGCGGTGGCTCATGCCTATAATCCCAGCACTCTGGGAGGCCGAGGCAGGAGGATTACTTGGGCTTAGGAGTTCAAGACCAGCCTGAGCAAGAGCGAGACCCTGTCTCTACTATAAATAGAAAGAAATTAGCCAAACAACTAAAAATAGAAAAAATTAGCCGGGCACAGTGGTGTGTCTCTGTAGTCCCAGCTACCTGGGAGGCTGAGGCAGGAGGATCGCTTGAGCCCAGGAGTTGGAGGTTGCTGTGAGCTAGGCTGATACCATAGCGCTGTAGCCCAGGCAACAAAGTGAGACTCTGTCTCAAAAATACAAAAAACAAAAAACACAACAACAACAACAACAACAAAACAGGAAACAACCTAAATGTACACCAATAAGAATAAAGAAAATGTGGTACACACACGGACACACACGCACACAGGAATACTTTTCAGCCTTGAAAAAGAAGGAAATACCACAATATGTGATAACATGGATAAACCTTGAGGACAGCATGCAAAGTAAAATAAGTCGGTCACAGAAAGACAAATACTGCATGATTCCACTTCTTTGAGGTAGCTAAAATAGTCGAACTCATAGAATCAAAGAGTGGCATGGTGGTGGCCAGGGGGTGCGAGGGAGGGAAAATGGGGACTTGCTCATCAATGGGCATAAAGTTTCAGTCAAGCAGGGTGAGTAGGCTCTAGAGATCTGCTGTACAACATTGTACCTTTGGTCAATGATGATGTCTCATACACCTGGGTTAAAATCCCAGCTTTTCCATTTACCAGCTATGAGACTTTGAGCTAGTCACTTTGCTCTAAACATATATTTAGAGGGTAGATCTCTTAGTACCAATTGATGGAGAGTACATGTAGTATACCCCCATAATATCGTGAATTTAAAAACAAAAAGAGGGTAGATCTCATATTGTGTTCTTTCAACAATAAAATGCTTGAGAAATATGAGAGCCTATGCTGACTCCTATTGGTGGCACTTTCAGTTTTACAATCATTAATGCCTGCCTACCTTTCCCTCTGGTTCAAGAACCATCCAAACCTCCCCTGTTAGTGGAATGGAAAGAGCCCCGGAGTCAGAACACCTGAGTTAAAATCCCAGCTTTTCCATTTACCAGCTATGAGACTTTGAGCTAGTCACTTTGCTTTTTGAACTTCTATGGATATTTTGTCTTGACAATGTGTACAACACAACCTGCACCACAGCAATGCTTTAAATGTTCAATGAAACAACGGGCTTTGTGATCTCTAAAGAAATACACATGAAAGCAAAGCTTTTAAATAAATCTCTGCTGCCAACTTCTCCTCAGGGCTCATTGGCTAGAACTGGGTCCCATGGCTCTCCTTAGCTGTAAGAGAGACTGAGAAATAGAGTACGATATTTGGCTCACCAGCCTTTGTAGTAGAGAAAAGCAAGGGTTGTGGAGAATGCCAAACCATAGTTTCTGGCCCAGCAGCAGGAGGACCCTTGTCTGTGTTCTTTCTCCAATCATTGGTGATAAAATAAGGTAAGCATTCTATTTTTTAGAAAGGATTCAGTCCCTTCACATAAGCACGCAAGGAATGACACCATCGACTAGTGGAAAATAAGTGTGTAAATGATATTCAAGAATCCCAGCATTACAAGAGCTTTGAAAAGAAATGGCAGCGTATCAATTAGCTATTGCTACATAACAAGCTGCCCCCAAATCCAATGCTTAAAACAAAATAATTTCTTATTCTAGCTCATGCATTTTTGGCTCAGTTGACCTAGGTTGGGCTCAGCTGATCTTGGCTGGACTCACTGCTGCATCTGCAGGTCAGCTGGGGCCTCTGCTGACCTGGTTGGGCCCTTTGGGCCTGGTTGGGCCCTTTAGCTGGGGTGGCTCTGCTCCATGTGTTTCTTGTCCTTCTCCTGGAATCAGAAGGCAAGCCTGGGCATACCCTTGGTACAGCAATGGCAGAGGCACGAGAGAATAAGCAAAAACATGTAATACCTTTTGAGGGGCAGGCTCAGAACTGGCACACCATCACTTCTGTCTCATTCTATTGGCCAAGGAATGTCATGTGGCCAAATTATACCCCACCCACAATGGTAGGAAGCCACAAAGTTACAAGGTGATGAGGATGGATATAGGGAGGGTAAAGAACTGAAACCATGAATGCAAATTTACCTCAGGCATCAAAGGTCTTTCAAGTCATAAAAATAAAATTAGCATTATACTCTAATCCTTCGGAGGGAAGCCATCCTAGTTTGGAATTACTAAATCACTGGAGCCAAAGTTGATAGCCACACCTTCAACTCATAGTTCACTTTACATTCATGGAACTGAGACAGGAATTTTTCAAGTGAAAATGGGGTCTTCAAGTTTGACTTGTGCTTATCATATTGATACATAGACTGTCCCCAAAAATATCTTATGAAAATTAAAGTAATGATGAACCTGGAGGGCATTATGCTAAGTGAAATAGGCCAGACACAGAAAGACAAATACCACATGATCTTATATATGGAATCTTAAAAGGTTGGATTCATGAAAGCAGTGAGTGGAATGGTGGTTGCCAGGAGCTGCTGGCAGGCAGAAGATGGGGAGATGTTGGTTAAAGGATACCAAATTTCAGTTAGATAGGAGGAATATGTTCTGGAGATCTATCGTACAGCATGGTGACTCTGGTTAATAACGTATGCTTGAACATTGCCAAGAGATTAGATCGTAAGTGTTCTCACCACAAAAAAATAAGTACATGAGGTGCTGGATATGCTAATTAGCTTGATTGGATCATTTCACACTGTATGCATATATCAAAACATTGCATTGTATACCGTAAATACATATAATTTTTATGTGTCAATTATGCTTTAATGAAACTGGGGGGAAAAACCTAATGATTCCTTTGGTTTTTCTTTTGCAGGCTTGTTGTGAAGAATTAAAGAGGAAGAGGATGGATTCAAGTGAATATAGCTAAGAAATTTTATATATTTGTATGATGACTATGAACCACTCTAGAAGAAATGGCCTGTTTGTACATTTATATCTCTTCCTTCTAGTTGGCTGCATTTCTAACTTTAATTTAATCTTCATTTTTGGCATCTTGCAGAAGAAATCAGTCTGTGAATTCACCACCTGGACGGTGTGGTTTTGAGGAGGGATATAATTTTATGGGGAGGGATGTGGCAATGTGTCTAAGAATGATTTTGATGGGAAGTTCTCTAAGCTAATTCTCACAGAGTTTGGTCAATATTTGGAATGTATTTTAGTTCTTCACCTTTTAAATTATGTCAATAAACTTTTTATGAGTTCAAATAAATATTTGAGTAAATGTAAAATGTGATTCTAAACTAAATTAATTTTCATATCTTCAGATAGCTGCATATTCCCTAATATGAAGAGAAATGAGATATGAGTCAGTCAAATCCCATATTGCTTATGTGGGGGCTTCTCATTCTGAATTATTGGGTACCATGGGTGAGACTATGGCTGACTGATCACTGCATATTAAGTTAAATATGCCTGAGGAATTAGGTATCATTGATATTCCTCCTCCAAGGATGACCTTTATGGTGAGTGCATTTGACTTCCAAAGAAGCTCAGAAACTCCCCCAGATGGAATAGAGTTCATTATAAAGCACAATAATGTAAAGCTGAGAGATCAGAAGGAGAGTGAGGGGTACAGCAGCTGTCCGAAGATGAAACATGTCTCCTGCCGCTAAGATGGAGAGCCTCTTATGCCAACTTAATCAATGTCCAACACTATCATAGACCAAAAAGAATCATCCATGCTCCTCTAGAGCAGGGGTCCTCAAACTTTTTAAACAGGGGGCCAGTTCACTGTTCCTCAGACCATTGGAGAGTGTGCACTGTGGGCCCGGGACGAGTCGGCTGCTAAGCAGGACAGGCAGCGGTGGCAAAAACACCCAGCGGGCCGGATAAACGTGCTAGGTGGTCCGCATGTGGGCCGTAGTTTGAGGACGCCTGCTCTAGAGTCTTGTAATCTTCTGAAATGCCCTGGCAACTTCACAATATGAAGATTTGAGGGGCCAGGTTATCAAGATCACACTGTTTGAAAAGCAAGCATGTCACCTACATGGTATGCAGAGACCTTGGGACCATTTCTCGTGCTAAATGACTTTGAGCCTTGCTTCAGAGCTAGCCTTTGTAAAAAGTCAGATGTACTTCTAAACATCCCAAGCGTAGATGACTTTCTCGCTTTTTTGTTTTGTAGAGATCGCTTTCCAAAAGCAGGACTATTGTTGCCTTCACATGACTGGCTGCAGAATCAGTAGTGCCTGATGTGTTTAGGTTTTCTTGAAGGGGTGCCCATCTGCTCATAGGTCCCGGGCGTTTCACAGGGCCATGGTTTATCCTGGTGATCTACATCTGGTATATACATACAGGGTGGGGACTATCAATCAGAACAAAACAACAAAATATGCCAGCCTAATCATCTATCAGCAGACCAAATGAACAGTTGCTAAACAATAAGGCTTTGGGCTGCCTCAGGCGGTCTCACTCTGTCCTAACTGGGGTATTTGGATAGGGTTACAAAATCTACCTCAGTATTCATTTTGTTTAAATATAAATTATGCATGTTCAGTTTCAAAATGAACTTCCAGTTTAATATTATAAAAAACTGTCTTCATATTTTAATGCAGTCTCCCAAGGCAAATTTGTTCCATAATACAAATTCATTAGACAAATTCAATGGATTTTAGCTTCAAATTTAATATGTATTTTACTTTGTTAGGGCTCAAGTTCACTATATATGGGATTTAGGAAGCTCTGTATTCTATCATTCATTGGACAGCACATAGAGTGTAATATAGGAAAAATTATAAGTTCATCTTTGCTTTCAAAGAACATATAATTAAAAAATTCATATATTTCACACTAAATGGCTCCTTAAAAACCCATACATCATATTGAAACAGCTTTGTATTTATCTTATAGGTTTGTAAACAACCAACCATTGTGCAACGTTTCCATGGGGGAGAAATAAGGTGCAAACAAGTTGAAGGTTCATTAGGAGAGAGAGGAAAAAAACAAACAAATAAACTAGAAACAACATTGTTTTAAGTAAGGTCTAAGTACCATAGCCAGTTTTTAGTGTGCATGGTGCAAAGGCTACGACAATCAGAGACTCTACTACAAGGTGAGTATTTTGGAGTGCAACACAACATTCACTTCACTCACATTTCCTAGAGGCTACTATGTGTCAGTCTCTATGCCAAATGCTGGGGGAATGCAGAGCGAATTCTTCCAGAGAATCATTTGGCCTAAAACAACCTCCTGTCCCCCCTCGTCTCCCTCCCCCCACATGACATTTTCCTGTATTGTGCTCAAGGCACCAGTGGAAAGGAGAAGGCCCTGCTGGGTCCAGGACCTCGTGGGACACTGGAAAGTTTCTCCCTTTGGAGCAGAAGGCAGCAGGAACACACAAGGCTCTCCAGAATCATCTCAAGCAGTCATTTTGTGTGATCTTTCCATTTCCACACACAGATTAGAAGGTAATTAGCTTTGTTTCCAAGGTTACTTACTGAGTAGCTGAATGACTCAGTAGTAGTCTAAAAGTTAGGCCCAGGGCATGGGGGATGCTAATTACCCAAATGAATCCCTCACTTTTAACTAGAGCAGTTTAGAGGATTTACAAAAAGCCTCCCATTATGATTAGGGCCATGTAAGGAACACTACTCATTTGAATGTACCTTCCTGTGAAATCCCCTCTTCTATATTCTTGGGCTGACCTAGAATTAGGGTTCCCCCCTTGACAATGAGAACAGGGCTCATTTGGATTTAAGGACTATGGGTTGATCAATTAAAATTAGTTCCCTTTGAAGGCCTGTGGCATTATCTCATTGTTTTGCAATCTAGCTTGAAATAGAAACTGCATTTAACTTGATAATTGATGTTCCCCTGGGCTTTTAACCTGATGCTGAATATATGCATCCGTGGCCCATCGCTAGTTCTTTGCCTCACATACCATTAATGAAATTTTGGTGCGTCTCTGAAGGAGAGGATATATCATCATAACATTCAGACACAATCATGTACTCACTCAACAAGCCACACATAGAGAATTCACTAGGGGAGAAAGAAACCTACCGGCATGGTGCCAGGCTAAGACAATTGTTAGAGCTCATGTATTGAGTTCATTTTTTTCTCTAAGCAAATGACCAAACTTGTTTAGATCCCACACTGAAGGCAAATCATACTGTCAAAAAAATATATGCCGATTATAAAAAAAGAGGATTCAGCCGTAAAATAAGATTCCAGCCTTAACAACATCATCACCTAAAGGTGTTCTTCACAGAAAGAAAAACAACCGCAATTAAGCAATCATTTTCAGACTCTGGGATGCTCTTGGCTTCACATCCTTCACCCCATGCTTGTTTATTAGAGGAGAAAAAAATCAATCCCTTAACATTTGACTTCTCCTGAGCAAAACAATTCAGTGACACCACTGACTAAGAGAAGCTGCACTATCAAATAACAAGGCTCTTTTTTATGACCAGCTCTTTCCCTGGTTCAGTGCGGTTATATTAAGATGCAGATTCCAGAGGGAAGGAAGGTTCCCCTTGGGCTTCAAATGCCTGCAGACAAGCAAGCTGCAAAGCAAAAAGCAGGTCTGCACTCTGAAATTAAATTTTTAAATCTGATTGTGGGTTGGGAGGAGTGATGGGTAGGGGTGGTGCGGGCAGGTTTACCACCATTGTGTGGGTGGCTCATGGTCTCAGGACATACCAAACGGGGGTCTAGACTTCTCCGGAAGTTATTCCTGCTACTTAATATTGCTCACGCATCTATGGTACACCAGACGAGACACAGTCCTGTGTAGGAATTTCTTTCCTGAAGTATTTTAGAACACACCAACCTCCAATCCACCCACCCACGCAAGGCACACTGCTTTATGGCTAATGGCAAGCTTTGGGCCAAAAAAATTCCGGGAAGGCTTTGTTCTTGATTTATGATTTTGTTTTGCTTTGCTTTATATTGTGTCTGCTGGCCCTGACAATATACAGAAAGATTCTTGGGCTCCAGCGATTCTTACCCTCCTCACTCAGTGAATTTTCCCGCATTGAGTGGGAGGTAAGAAGCATCAAAAAAGCCAGACACATCTCAACTTCCAGAAGGCCAGATACTCATCAGGGTGTGGAATTTTTGCTGAGTATTAGAAACTAGGCCTTTGTTTAGTATTCTAAAATCATCTGGTGGATCCAAGTTTATTATATTAATAATTTCTTTAAAATGGCATGCTGCACATTTAAATATGCTGACCAGGAAACAGGAAATAACACAGCTGTCTTTAGTGATAAAATAATAAGGATAGTGCATAGGCTGAGACTCAAATCTTAAAAGAACAAACAAAAAAGCCTCCAAACTTATTGTTTTTCCAAATCTTCAATTCATTGCCAGGCATCGTGGCTATAATAACGATGGCCCAGGAGAAAGGAGGGGGTGGAGGTCCATATGCAATCCAGGCAAAGCACACACATGGGGTGAAGAATTCAGAAGGAGGAATTAATTAACCAGGAGAAACGGTCCATAATGAGAGACCCATTGGACTCCAAACTCTGTAGTTAGGTCCTGGTCTACTTCAGGGACCCCAATCAATATACTCAACATTTTGGCCCTACTTTGCTTATTGCTTGCTATTTCTCTACGCTTTTCCCAACATATTCTCTTTAGCAGCTTGGGAAGATAACCGTCCCCTCTCTGTTGTGTGGCATTAATTTCCTAAAAGAGCGCGCTGCCACCAGAGGCTTTACCAACATCTGCCACCCTGGAATCACTGGTTCCATTTGGCCTTGGATATAAACAACAATGTCTATTGCTGGCTAGAAAATAAACCGTGGGAATTGGCATGTTTTTCACTGAGAGGTCATCGGGTACAGCACCGGCAATGGGCCGTTGTAGCCCCCAGATTTTTCGTTTAGAAGCCGAACGGAGGCAATGATCTTTAACAGATGCACCATTAGGCAAGACCTACATCTGAAAGCTTTGTTGATTCAGACACTCAGTAATTAAGTTGTGGACCAGCGAGCACATTATCTGCAATCAAACATGTCCCTGATCAGCGATTAGACGGGTAAACATGTGACCTCATTGTCTCCACCAAAGGATGATTATATAACAGTCTCTGGTTCTGGAACATCATGGTTATTTGCCAAATTTTGGTCCCAGTAAATAAGCTGAAATCACTTGCTATGGTCTGGGAATCAGATTTTTAGGACAACAGACTCTTCCTCAGAAGGCCTGATGCATTCCATTTGATTACCAATGTACTGGGAACTTTACAGACACCCAAATACCAGGAGGGTGCATCGTAGGGAGGTGGGAGTTGCGAAGAATGACTGGGGTGGGGGGCAGCCCGGTGTCACACGACTTTACCCAAACAAAGGCATGTCAAAGAACATCTGTCTTTTAAGCTTCAGAGCTTTCTTGCTGCATAAGAGGTAGTAAAGAGGAAGGCATGTGGTAGGGCGAGGGGGAGAGGGAGGGAAGAAGAGAAACAGAATGAGAAAGAGAGAAGGAGAGGAGAGAGGAAGGAAGAATGATTTGCTCCTAGAGCCCTTTGGTAGGTCGCCGAAGAAGATTCGGTGGCTTTTTTGCAGTCTAGCTGAGCAGGGTAAGCCTATCTGCTTCATGCACAATTGAATACTCATCATCTATTTTCTTCTGAAGGGTAAAGAGTATGTGTGGAAGCTTCCAAGTGCAAGTGGTGAAGCCAAGCGAGGGACTAGAAGATAGTCTGCCTCGGGGTGACCCGAGACTTCTAAATGTCACATAGTCTCGATGCACATGTGACCTGGAACTGCCCTGGAGTGACTCAGGCACCAGCCCTTCCTTAATTCCTGTTCGCTCTCCTTCCTCCAGTGAGATTAACGTAGCCACAGCTCTTCCCCCCGGGTTGCAGCGTCTCATGGGCCAGAGTGCGGTCTCTCCACTCAGACTGATCAGCATTTCAGTCCTGGCTGCCATACTAGAAAGAGCAACAATCACCGAAAATGGCCGCATGTGTTTTCAAAACTAAACCTATGGCAAATTCGATAGGCAATAAGCCCCGGCACAGGGCCAAGTGGCACTGGAAGAAAGAATACTACACTGCAGAGTCCCTTTGCCCAGATACTTCCAAATGGAATCAAAGGGAATCATTCCTGGTATTTTCCCACCCCAAATTGGTGAGAGGCATAACACCTGCTGGATAGGGAGGTGGCATACTTGTTTTTCAAGTAGAGAAAGGGCTCCCATTTTGGGGAGTACTGCTAATGAAAATAATTTACAAAATAGAAATTCTACAGAACATCCTATATCACCTCATCTCACAACTCTCCCTCCCTCCTGCATATTTTCCAAACTACTTTTTGATATAATGATATAGATAAAGCCAGGGAGGCATATATTAATATTTATCTATAGACATATAAATATAGATAAGGACATTACATGCCTATTACTAGCTTTCCATATCAGTCCCAAATGTGTCTTTTCTGTAAAAGCAGTATGTTTTCACCTATTAGGAGTTTTTGAAAGCAGCAATAAAATATCATCATGGTTAAATCCCACAGTCCAAAAGCACCGCAGACTTCCCCTCGCTCTTATTTGCATGAGTCATTGCAAAACTGTACACAACTCGCAGCTTAAGTATTAGTTCGATAAGAAAGCACCCTTGAATAAATTGGTGAAAAGAGCAAAAGAGAAAGAGGACTGGAGCGCGATGTGTAATCCGTATAAATGATTTGGTTACCTGCTATGCTCTGCAGTGAAAATAGCAAATAAGGCAATAGCATCAAGAGGGAATTAGGAAATGAAACTCTCAGCAATGGAATGTGGTTGAGCAGATTGTTATATGATGTCCTGGGAAGCCTGAGGTTGAAGGGGGGTAAGGAAGTTGAGTGGCTCCCATGCCATGGTGATTTGGGAGTAATGGTAACACAGAAAAGGTAGAAGGCAGGCTTAGCACTGGAAAATGTAAAAGTATCTTAACAGTGGCAGAGAGATCTAGGTATCCCCCAGTGTGTGTTTTTCCTTTCTTTCTCGATAATAAAACCCTTGAATTTTAACTAGCTACATGGCCCCTCTTCTTGCAGCTTGAGGTGGCCCTGTGACTAAATTCTGACTCCATTCATTAAGCAAAAGCAGCATTTATACTTCCTGGTAAGTATTCTTGAAGGGAGAGGTCAGGTACTTCTTCCTTTTTTTCCTCTTTTCTTCTAGCTGCAATGCAGATGTAATGGCTGGAGCAGGAGTGACCATCTTGCACCATGAAGTGGAAGTTATATGTTAATAGAAGCCTAGGTCGATAAAGCCACAACACTAGACTTGAATTGCCTACATTTCTCAGAGAGGAAAACAAAACTGCTTTCTTGTACCTTGGGGTTTTTGTTACTCACAGGTGAACCTTATTTCAACGAATACAAAGGCTATTCTTCCTTGGAAATGAATATGAGATCTTGTGGGTTATATGTTGGAGTAGATTTTCTTTTCTGACCAGGAACTGTACTCATTTCTTATCTTTAGAGGTTAAGTCATTCTGTGTACATCCCTGCTTCCCTGGACAGAAAGGACAGAAACTTGCTTCCACGGAGAGCTTGTGCAAATGCATTAAAGGCAGTCCACATAGGCATGTGAATATGGACAGTTTAGAACTCACTTCGAAACCATTCCAGACTGACAATGCGGCAGCAGTGCCTGACGTGAGGTTCAGTACTGGGCAGTGGCATACTGGTGTCCTAACCAAACTCTTCTATGGCATGATTTGGTGATAGTTCTGTCATGCTCACCCCTTTCTCTCCTACTCTTTTTCCAACCCCACTTCTCCAGCTTGCCCACTGAATATGCGAACTCTCCAATATCCTTCCAAATATGGGTCATTATCTACTACCTGTAACCATAAACTTGAACTCATACAGAAGTTGATGTCTGAGCCTGAGTTGCAACAAATAGCCTTAGGGAAATGGGAGATATCTAGAATGAGTTATTTGTCCTAGTTGGGGCTGAAGGCAGTGTGGGACTCTGGCAGCCACTGGAAAGCTACCAGATAATCTATGGTCACCTGGAATAATGTACTCCTTGAAGACTTGCTCCCTGCTGGGCTGCCCCATCTCTACTAGTAGGATCAAGAGCCAAACCTGTGCTCATGAGGTGGGATCATTTCTCTCCTGGCAGGAGAGAAGAGGCAAGCAGCTGCAGATCCCATCTCTCCCACTCTCCCCTGACAGCTCCTCACACCCTTTCACCACTATCTGCCTTAAGATCACAAGGTCTAATCTCATTATGTCCTAAATTCCTCTTCCCTCGCACAGCACAATAATCTCAGACCTCCATGTCACCTCCATGTTTTGTGCTTCCATCCCACATGGCTCTGCATACTCCCTATCTGGTCCTCACCTCCCAGCCTCCCCAGATCCCTGGGCACCCTCTGCAGCCCCTCTCTCCCCAGTCTCTTCTCTCATCACCCCCTGAGCACTATATGCCCTAATGGAGCCTGGGGCTTGTTCCAATGGAAACTTGGCTTTCTCCAGAGGACCTTCCCCTGCAACTGTCTCGAATAGGGGCTGTTTTATTTTTTACCTCCATCTTTCATGTAGCGAAGGGCATGAAAATGGGTAGATGTCTTCTTTGCTCCTCATTGCCAGTTCTAGACCATTCTCCCCCCTGCCTCCTTCAACACCATCCCCCAATGCAAATCTCATGTCATCAGCCTCCATCCCCACCAGCCATACTTGTTGCAGTTTTCCACTGTCCCTCATTTATTGAGGAATTTATCTTGGCTGTCTACTGTTCTCTCCAGCACTGTTTTATCTGAGGGTTTCTGTATATGCATATTCCTTCCTATACCGTAGCTTTGCAATTCCTTGGCCTGTCTTTAGTTGTCCACCCTACCTCAGCCACTCATTCTCGTGTTCATAGAGCTTGCTCATTCCTAATAACTGCAACTCCTCCTAACCTCAGTTTCAAACATCCATTTTCAGACCATCACCTCCTCTATTTACAGCTCATTTCCTTTGGTGCCCAGACTCCAACAATCCAGCCCTAGTAGGCTGTGTGAGTAAAGAAAAGGAACAGGCAGACTGTTGGGTATAACCATGGTGGGAGAATGAAGTGGTTAACCAAGGAAATTAAGCTGGATAAAGAAGAAATGAGGACCTGATGTGCAAATACGAGTGAAAAGATGGTAGAAAAATGTCAAGGGATTGTTGGAGGTAGTCCTTTGATGAGGTCATTCCTGTGCCAATTTGTCACCCATTTGTCACCACTCAGATCCAAATCCATCCTTCTTTGCCTTGCTTTGTGATACTAGGGCTGGACCCTGTAAACATTTCTCCTTTGCCAGTTAGTACAGTGTTAAGTATTGCCAGTAGAGGGTACTGGCAGGACATTGCAGAAGGGAGGGGCTTCTCTTTCTGATTCTCCTGTGCCTTTTCTTGCTTCTTCAGTATGCAGCAGCCAGTGAAATGTGAGACTCACCATCCCAGTTGGTTTCCTGTTTGCCATATTGCATCTCAGTGAACTTCTCCACAATACAATGGACTACAGTTGTACTCTGACTTAGTCTGTTCCTGCTACTATAACAAAATACCAAAGACTCAGTAACTTATAAATAGAAATGTATTTCTCACAGTTCCAGAGACTGGAAAATCCAAGCTCAGGGTGCCAGTTGATTCAGTGTCTGGTGAGGACCTGTTCCATAGATGGCATTTTCTCAGTGTCCTTATATCATGGAAAAGGTGGAAGGGATGAAGGTTGTATTCTCACATGACAGAAGAGATGGAAGGGCCAAGCAGCTCTCAGAAGTCTTTCTTTATAAGGATATGAATCCCATTCAAAAGCCCTCATGACTTAATCACTTCTCAAAAGGCCCCACCTCTTAATACTATCACATTGGGGTTTAAGTCACAGCACATGAGTTTGGGAGGAACACATACAAAACCATAGCATTCTCTCTACCAATGTCTCAATCTCAGCCTTGGTGGATGGGCTTCTTCCAGATTTGTTCTTTTCTTGAGTGTCCTGCCTTAGCCTAGAGGTAGTGGATGCTCCCTGTATCTATCACTCCTGTATTCTCTACAGTTCTCTTCACCATTTAGTACCTTATCTCCTGTTACTAAGTTAATAATTCTTTATATTAAACCTTCCTTGTTGAAATTACTGTGTGATTTCTGAGACCTCTCACCCAATTCTAAAACCTGAGTCCCTCAGCTCCCAGACCAGAACGTGAGTGAAAGAGAAGCTGTGTGCTACAGGAAGGGACCCTGGAAAAATTTCCCCACCACTTCCTGGATCTTCCTTCTAGTCCTCATCAGCAAGACTCCCACTGTGAGACTCATTTACCACAATGAATGTGCACTGGGGAAGAGGAAACATGTACATCTTTAGGGGATTTTTGGATACTGGCGCTGAGATAACATCAATTCCTGAGGATCTAGAAAATTACTGTGGCCCATTAATCAGATGGGCAGAAGATAAATGGAGGTTGGACAGGAGTCCACATAATGGTGGGGCCTGTGGGACACTGAACCCACCCCCAGGTTGTTTCCTTTGTTTCTCAATATTACTGAAACATATTCTCAAACTGGTTGTGGCAGATCATATTTTCCAAAGATGGTGGCAGTGGTATCTCTCCCATCCTAATGGTGTTCTGAATGTGACTTTGTGACTCCCCCAGTGGGAGATAAGAGTCCATTTTTCCATCTCCTTGAATGTGGGTGGGTCCTGTGATTGCGCCAATCAACAGAACAGGACAAAAGTGACACCATGTTCCAGGTTCTGCTTCCTGACTCTTGGAAGGCAGCTGCCCTGTTGGAAGAGCAACTACTCTGAGACTACCAAGCTATGAGAAGCCCAAGTCATGTGGAGAGGCACTAGAATATAAGATATCACATGAGAGAGACAGAGGCACCATTTGTGACAACTGGTTTGACAATGAGGGCTGGCTTTCCCATATAGATTACAGTACATGGCAGACATCTTCCACAACTTGAATGAGCTAAAGCTGCAGTTTCAAGCTTTTGATGAAAAGATAATTAAAACATGTGCTGAAATAAAAGTAATTTAGAAATACTGTAATGACAAATACTCAATGGAGAGTATTTACCAAGTTTTCAAAGTATATTAGGTCAAAGAAGATGCCTGTTGGAGCAAGAGGAACAAGTGAAATTCATAGTTGTATGGTAAGTAAAGTCTTTTACTTTCAGAAATGCAGAAAGTAAATGATGCAAAGAATTGGTGACAATTTCTTTCTCAAGTCATATAATTCTACTTCTTTGCTTTTAATACAATTGAAAAACCTATGAGCTGGGAGCTGATATATCATTAAAAATAATTTTTGTCGATAGATCATTATGTAACATTTAGCAGATACTCAGAGTTCAACAAATTGAATGACATTGGTATAGCAAAACTCGATTCTTATATACTTATTTATGTGAGCAAGGTTTCTCGGTGCTTTCATCTATAATAGTGTGCCAGTAATATCAAAATAAGGCAATATCAAAGTAACATCAAAATAAGGCAGCTGCCTTCAAGAGTCAGGAAGCAGGAACTGCCTGGCCAGTTAAGGATTATACCTGGAACTGGCACAGTAAAAGTAGGAATAAATTATGGAATTGTTGCTGAACCCCATCTCATTCTAGCAGTAAGTTACCTTTGTCCATGAACTAATTTTTTAAAATCAGCCTCATCCATATTACTAAGAAATGCAATTTCAATTAAATTTGATTTTTTATGTTTAATGATATTTATCAACATTTATATATATTTATGCTGTTTTGGTCAATTGTGTGCAAATAATAACTAGTGATAAAAATATTCTTCTGAATTAACACTTAAATTTAAAATTACAGTTGATAGAATGGTAACTATGTCAGGTGATAGATGTTAATTAGCTTGACTGTGATGACCATTTCACATTGTATATCAAAACATCACTTTGTATACCTTATATATACACAATAGTTGTCAATGATACCTCAAAGCTGGAAATAAGGAGTTCCAGTTCATATTATATTCACATACACACACTGAGAAGTATGGTAGAGTACAAATAAACTTGTAAAAATTATTAATATATGCTTATTAGCATAAAATTCTACAGAAATTCAAGTTCAACAAGAAAAGGTGAGAAGCTTATTAATGTTAACTAGGAGCTTGTTTATATATTTTTTAAATGGTCATGATATGTTTTGATTGTCTACACTTAAGAAGTGATGGAGAAAGTGTTAATAATGCAGATTAAACTTAAAACTGGGTTGTATCTGTAGCCATTACATTGTGGATAGCACAAAAATTTGAGGAAATAGTCTTCCAATATTTGAAAAATTATCTGATTCAGTGAAGCAGTAACTCATATTAAGGATGAATAAATGTAGTTCCATCTATCTTCATTTCTTTAATTTCATCTTACTTGTTAATGCAAAGAAAATTATCAACCAATATCCATGTCAGAACTACACTCATTGCATTACAACATGAGTGACTTCTTGGATGAATTGGGTAGTAAGCCCTTTATTTGTGGTCTGGTTCTGTCAAATCATGGGTGAATTGCAACCATGGGTTGGGGGTAAGGAACACAAACAATCTTTGACAATCAATTGACTCTATGGAATTTGCAACAAAGAACATTGCATATTTTATTATGAGTTGTAAATTTTGTACTAAATATTCTTTTTACATCAGTAAAATTTTAAATGAATATCTTTCCCCCCCTTTTTTCCCCCAGAGAGCTGGTTGTTAAACATCTACCAGCATACCACTGCAGCCAGAGGGGGCTGGAGGTAATAGGAATATGGAATGGTTAAAGGAGAGGAAAATCAGAAATACCTGATCATCAAGAGCAGAGCCAAGGACTATAGGCTCTACATATATTTTTCTTCCTTGCTGTGCCAAATACATATTTCACATTTTATAAGTGATTTCCCTTTCTTTCCCCTTCCTTTACCCCACTATTCATGTATAGAGTGTGCTAATGATAGGGAAAAATCTCCATCCCGGGGCCCCATGGCTGAATTTACCTCTGATTGGATGTAAAGCTTGTTGCCGATTGGATATTAAAGCTTGTTGCTGATTGGATGTAGAGCTTGCTGCTGATTGGATGTAAAGCTTGTTGCCGATTGGATATTAAAGCTTGTTGCTGTTTGGATGTAAAGCTTGTTGCTGATTGGATATTAAAGCTTGTTGCTGATTGGATATTAAAGCTTGTTGCTGATTGGATATTAAAGCTTGTTGCTGACTGGATATTAAAGTTTGTTGCTGATTAGATGTAAAGCTTGTTGCTGATTAGATATTAAAGCTTGTTGCTGATTGGATGCTTTTTGAATCCCACCCCTGATTTGGTAATTCCTCATGCTCAATGTTGATTGGTTGCGTGTAACCCCAAGAAGTGTATAAAACTGGAGGAAAGCAAGGAAGTGGTGGTCAGAATTTGGTGGCATGCCCCTCTGAGCCTGCTGGCGGAATAAAGGCTGATTCTCCGACCCTCTATGTGCCGCTCGGTTCTTTCCCTGGTCAGTCGCTGTTAACACTTGCTGTTACACTTGCTGGAACACTGGTGGTTAAGGATTATGACAGAAATATTATCCATCAGATACCTTGGGTGAAGAGCTAGAAGAAGTCACTGGGAATACTTCTTCCCAGTATACTGGGAATAGGATAGGTTGCATTATTTGAAGTGGGAACATATATATTATTTTTGCAGACATATGAGAAGATGAGTCTTCAGGGATATTGACCAACCAAAGGGGTGGAGAGTTCTATACACCATGTACCTTTTTCTATGTTTGGGAATGGTCCACAGTATAAGTCTTAGAGGGGAGAATAGTCCTGCCTCCTACTAGGGTAACTAAAATATGTGCTTTTCCCAACCATTGGGGTTAGATTGTTTTTGCATATTATCTAAGCTGAGAAAAATTATATGCTTCCACTCAGGATTTCAGATCTGGAGATGGAAATAGGGAACAGTTCAGAATCCTTTGCAGCTTTAGCCATGGCAGCCAGTACCCAGAGGCAAGAGTCAGGGGTAGCATCGATGGTTCAGAGGTGGCTTTTTTTTAATAGACTCTTTCTATGATGTAATTTTAGCAGTGGATCCAACTGCCTGGCTTCCTTTGTTTCCTGCCCATTTTCAGAGCTGATTCTCCAACCTTCCTGTGAATTCTGTAAAGTAGTCAATGAATTGCAATACATTTATTTTCTGCTTAAGGTAAGTAGAGTTGGTTTCTGTTGTTGGAGCTAATAAGATATGCCCAGAAGGAAGTCTTTTGAAGCATCATGCTGTGATTGCAGAATGTAGGCATTTCCTAATGGGATAGGACCTAGAAATCTGATGCTGGGAAATTGAGAAAACCATAAACGCTAGGGATGTGTCCGGCTGCTTAGCATAACATCCATGGGCAAGGAGCAAGAAAAATTGCTCAGAAGTCTCTACTGTTCTTGTAGGTTTATTATAAGAGAAAAAAGAAATCCTCAGTGATGGTTAAATCTCTCCCAAATTCATGCATTTCATTTCAACCATTTTTTTGCAATAGCCATAGCTGTGTCATTTTTACAACATAGTTGGCCAATTTCTGATACCAATCAACATTCCCTTTATTGTATTTGAGGACTTTGTAGAAAGGAACATTATCTAAGTTGTCACCATCATGACTCATCTTTGGCAAGCTGATAGTAAGGCTACATGTTCCAGGAGTAAATTGACCACCCAAACTTGCCAGGTTTGTCATCTCCCAACTTATGGTTTGTGTTCAACAATCAAAGTTAATGTCACTAAAATTGTTTATCAATGGGGCAACAGCTCAAAACTGCCTTGGCAGTTATATTGGTTTTCTATTGCTACCTTAAGAATTACCACACATTTAGCAGTTTAAAACAAGGCAAGTTTATCATCTCATAGTTCTTGAGGTGAGAATGCCAGGTGGGCTCCCCTGCTTCCTCTGTTCTAGGCCTCACAGGCTGAAATCAAGGTGTCAGCTGGTCTGATCTCTTTTTTGGAGGCTTCCAAGATCATTCAGGCTGTTGGTAGAAACCAGTTCCTTGTAGTTATACAAGGGCCCTGTTTTTTTTGTTTTTGGCTGTCATCCACTAACCTCTCTCAGCTCCTTGAGGCTGTCTGCATCCCTCATCATGTTATCCTCCCCCCCCCCCCCCCCCCCCCCCCCNCCCCCCCCCCCCGTCATTCCAGTGAGGGTGCAGAGTTGTTATCATGTTTCCAGTTTCTCTGACTTCCCCCTTTGTTGCATGTCTTTTACTTCCAGCCAGAGAAGCTTCTCTGCTTTTAAGGACTCATGCGATTAGATTGGGCCTCCCTGGATAATCCAGGATACTATTTTAAAACCCATAGCCTTAATCGAATCTGCAAAACCCCTTGTGTCATGTCATTTGACATATTCACAAGGATTAGGGCATGGAATTCTTTAGGGAGACATCCTGCCTCCCACAGCAATCCTGTCGGTCTTAGCCATGGACTCCAAAGACAAGGTCCTACCACTTCTGTTAAGCTCTGGCTATTTGGGTTCTTCAGGTACCTAGAGGATACTGCTCATTCTAATTCGCAGACACAGGAAGTTGTAGAATGTCATAAACTGAATGTGTGTCTCCCTGTCCCAACCAAATCCATATATTGAAGCTTTAACCTCCAATGTGATGGTATTAGAAGGTGGTGCCTTTGGGAGGTGATTAGGTTTAGATGACTTCATGAGGGTGGGGCCCCCATGGTGGGATTATACCCTTATAAGAAGGGAAGAGACCACAGAGTTTCTTCTCTCTGGCATGGAACAATACAGCAAGAAGGTGGCCATCTGCAAGCCAGGAAGTGGGCCCTCACCAGGAACCCAATCGGCCAGCACCTTGATCTCAGACTTCCCAGCCTCCAGAACTGTGAGAGATAAATGTCTGTTGTTTAAGCCACTTAATCTGTGGTATTTTGTTATAGCAGCCTGAGCTGACCAAGACGTATGAACAGCATTTTGTCTGCTGCATTGTGGAAGCAGAATCAATAAAACTTTTCTCACTTGGCTAAAACATTTGAGCATCCTGAGTAAAGCTTATGAAAGAAAGAGTGAAGTGTCTTTGCCTTTTAAGCTTCAGCCCCTTCCTGTCTCCCAGATTACCTGGAGCACAGCATCACCAGCGAAGGTAGCTGCAGCTGAGACCTCCATCCCCATTTGGAGATGTTTGTCTCTGGATGTCTCTTCCCACAGTCTCTGTGGAAGGGCTTTGCACTTTGGAGCCTCTGCCCACTAGCTCTGAAGGGTTCAGGCTTCAATAGACAAAGGATGTCCCTCACCCACTCTCAGCAGATCGAGGGAAAATCCCTAGGGCAGTAGTACTTCAATAACACAGTGCTTCGGAATCACCTTGGTGCTTTAAAAAGGTAACTATGTCCTGCTCCATGCCCTGAGGTTTTGGCTCAATTGCTTTAGAGTGGGGCTTAAGTTATCAGTATGTTTTTAAAAACTTCTCAGCTGCTTTTAATGTGCAGCCAAGCTTGAGAAGCACTGCTGTAAGATAAAGGGGCTGTAGGCTATCCCTGGGTGGCTCTGTTTAAATGAGTAAATTCCATCTTTCAGGCACTATGTTATTACCTGTGTTTTGAGAATAATAGGGAAGGAATAATCACTAGGGCTTGACATTTAGGCAGGGAGCACAAAGTATCTCAACACTTCTGCTCCTTTGTAGGCAACTCCTCTTTGTATAAGAGGAGTTAGCCTGGGATAGGAATTCTGATGAGGAATGATGGAGAGCTTAGATATGATTGAGGTAAGAAGATGGGTCACATAGCTTGTTCAGTGTGCAGATGGTATCCCCATGCCATCCGCTGAGAACTGGCCAGCCAGTTAATTAAGACAGGCTGATATAATGGAAAACTCATCAACCATTGCCTCTGACACTATTTTCTATGGATAGTTTAGTTATATCTTGCAAGGACTCAACCAGGCCACAAATGAGAGAAGCAATACCTTCATTAGTTAAACAGGAAGACAGTTTCAAAAAGGATAATAATAATAGCTAATATTTTTTGAGCACTAAGTGCCTTAACAATTTGTGACAAACCTAGAGGCTTAAAACAACACAATGTATTATCTTACAGTTTTGTAGGTCAGGAGTCTGGCATGGGCTTCCCCAGGCTAAAATCAGGGTGTTGGTAGGGCTGGGTTCTTTTCCAGAAGATCTCAGGAAGAATCTGCTTCCAAGTTCATTGAGGTTGTAGGAAGAATTCAGTTACAGGTGGTTGTAGGGTCCTACAGCAAGTTTCCCTGCTGGTTGTCAGCTGAGGGCCATTCCAGCATTCTTTGGTACATGAACCCTTCCTCCGTCTTCCAGGCCATCAACAGTGGGTCAAGTCCCTCTACACTTTGACTCTCTCCTGCCTCTTTGTCCATTATCCCATCTCTCTGACCTCCTCTTCTGTCTCCCGCTTCCACTTTTAAGAACCCCTATGGGATACATTGGGCCCAGCTGGGAAATTCAGGATGCTCTCCCTACTTAAGGTCCACGAACTTAACTCTATCTGCAAAATCCCTTTTGCTATGTAAGGTAACACTTTCACAGTTTTCAGGGATTAGGACATGGATATTTTGGGATCACTATTCTGCCTATTGCAGACTTTGTTAGGTTTTCCTCTTGCCTCTGTGGCTAGGCATTTTCATTCTTTTAGCCTGGTTGCTCTTTCTCTAATCTATTTTCATGTTGGCTTTTCTTAGGGCTCAGTCCCGGCCCCTTTTCTCTTCTCTATAAATTTTTCCCCAGGTGAGCTCGTCCATTCCCTTGGCTTGAAATAGCTTCTCTATGCAACATCTTAGATTTATATCCTCTCTCTTCTGTGCCCCAGAATGTTTTCTCCAATGGCCTACTTGACAGCGCCATTGGGGTGTTTCACGTGCATCTCAAAATTACTGAATTCTTGGTCTCCTTTCTCCACCTCCAACCTATTCTGCAACCCCTCCCCCTCTTTCTAATGGCATCATCATCACTCACTTGGTTATGCCAAACACTTGGGATTCATTCCACTTGCTTCCCTCTCTCATCCACTGAATCATCACCAAGTCCTGTTGTATATACCAAATCCTCCCCATCACTTCCCTTTACTCCATAGCCACAGTAATAGACCGGGCCAGCCCACTCTGAGTTCTCTATTAAATCCAAGGCTCCTCCAAAGCTGTGAAACAGATCTTTTACAAATTTTAATTGGAAGTAGCAATGGAAAAAAATGTGAAGAGGTTACTTCCGGATGGTGGAAATGTGGGCGGTTATTTTTCTTCTTGGTACTTTTTTGTACTTTAAACATTTCCATGGAAAACGCAAAACAAAAATGTTCCATTAAAAACAGAACAAAACAAAATGTTACCTTCTCAGAAGGGCTTCCCACTTCCCATTGTCTCTAATAGCATCCTGTTATTTTCCGCTCTCAGTCTCTATGACATGGAAGGGTATATATTGTGTTTGTTGGCTTGTTTATTGTCTCTCTCTCTCTCTCTCACTAGCTAGAAGGTCATGAATGCAGCCCTACATTTATTGTGTTAATCACCACATACTCAGCACCCAGGCCTATGTTTGCCACACAGTAAAGGTTAATTTATCCAGGTATCTCTCACTACCTGAACTCTCATTATCCAAGGGCTCACTATAACGACTTTGAAACATTTTTATTCCAGATTTAGTACCTGAAACAAACACTTGCTATTGCAAATCAGCACGTGAATGGCAGAAAACCTGTTTCAGTTGCAAGCAGAGTTCAGGTAAGAGGATGTAGATTGTGATGCAGTCCTATCTCAGCTGCTGCCTCATAGGGTTACATGTTGTCTAAATGTGCATCATCAACATCTGGAGATCGGCATTACCAATTATTAAGTGAAAATGTCTTCTCAAAAAGTAGAACTCAGCTTATGTTCATCATCATTTGGAGGAAAGGGAAGAAGAGGAGCCATGAATACTCCATGATGAATTTTCAGAAGAAATTATAGCATATCCACAAAACCATTGCTATAGCAAGTGAGTGTGATCATGACATCACAGGAAAAAACACATTCCAGAAATGCAATGACAAGCTCTGTCTTATGCTATCAGGAGCTCCATAACCTTAATCAAAGAAAATATGAGCAGATGTCCATTTTGAGAGCTTTTGGTCTCATGCTGTTTCATCTACAGCTTCAGGGTATGGTTCAGAGCCAAACCCACTTCTAGAGTTTTGCAAGCCGGTCAGAGAAAGTTGTCTTCCAGGTTCTTGCATTTGGACTTGGAGGCCTCTACTATTCCACTCATTCTTTTTTTTTTTTGAGGGTCACAACGTTTGGCTAATTTTTCTGTTTTTAGTAGAGACGGGGTCTTGCTCTTGCTCAGGCTGGTCTTGTACTCCTGAGCTCAAATGATCCACCTCTGCTTCCCAGATTGCTAGGATTACAGGCATGAGCCACTGCACTGGGCCTCTACTCATTCTTTTACTCACCCTCAAACCCTAGCTATTACTGAAGCTTCTATGTCCTTCCATTAGCCATCAGTCTCTGCTCAGGCAACTCTCCCATTACTCAATAACTATTATTTGAAAATTGCCTTATTTCATTTCATTTTTCTAAGTATAATTTACATTCATTATTTATAGTATCTTGAACATATTACTTCTATGGTTACTTATATTTCTGTAATATTCATTGAATGTGGAAGAAAGATGAAATTCATATACTCTATGACAGCCCTTCTCTTGGTGTCCTGAAACTGCAGGGTGAGCATCAGGGAGTGTGTTAAAGATGCTAATTCTTGGTCCCCACGCCAGACCTACTAAATCTGAAACTCTGGGTCCCAGGATTCTGTGCTTCATCGAACTCCCTAAATGATTCTGATGTGAGCCAAAGTTTGAAAAGCCCTACTCCACCATGTAATGGAGTACTGCATACAAGTAATTAGGTACAGGAGTTGGTGTTTTAAATGATTTAGATTATGTAGAAATCCTTGGTGGATGGTTATATATAGGTTTCAAAGTATTTTAGTAACTTTAGAGAAAATTGGTTGTGGCTTTTGGATGGGCTGGGAATACATTATTTTTGCCATTTAAAATAACAGAGTGTAAACTCCCTCTGTATGAAAATTTGCCATCCACCGTGTTTTCAGGAATGGATTAGATTCAGATAGCAAGGGAGGTCTGTGTCCATAAAATGAATATTGAGAGATTGAAAGGCGATAGTTAAGAATTCCTTCACAGCATGAAGAGCCTGCCTGATTGAAAAGCCGCCCCCACTTCCTAACCTCATTTGCAACTGTCTCATGACAGAATGTGTACCTAGACCAAAGGGGAAAAAAATCATGGGATGGTGGTATGAAAAACTTGGGAATATTATGTAGTTTTTTTTTTTTAATAATTTAATAAAAAAATGTTCAAGGAAACACCAAGGGAAAACTCAAGGCTGTATAGTATGTCAGTTGAAATTCTCCCTCCAAAATTCTGATGGAGAGAGAATGGCAGTTTGAAACCAGAAATGATATGAACCAGATTCTTCGATTAACCCAATTTCTGCAGGTCACCACCAACCACAACCAGTCAAGGACACACAAGTTTAAGAAATAACTCTGTTCCTAGTGGAGCAGCACTTGGCAACTTTCCAAGAGCAGACGTCATGAAACCAACAAGTCCACACTCCAGTTTTGCCATTTCTCACAATAGTCATGAAGCAGCCCACTTCATGTTCAAAAGGAGTTAAACAGCATGGAATGATCCAAGAAGAGAATTTCTTGTGGTGACAAGTGATCCATAAAATCGGCTTTACCCTTCTGTTTCAAGTATATATAGTTCAAAACATACATGTTTTCTTTAACTCTGGGAAAATAAATCTCTGTAAGAGTAACTTGCAAATGCTTCTCCACTATAGGTAAATTATTAATACATCTGGTCTGGAATACTCACAAAAGGACCCCAGACATGTAACACTGAACAGAGGCATACAGAACATTTCAACAGCAATATTGCTTTTAATTATGTATTTATATACCATGGTCAGGTTATTCAAAATTTGAATGACCATCTTTATAGCCCTGAAAGATTTCAGAATTTTCTCAGCACACATTGAGTTACTGGAAGGAATCAACAGTAACTTTGAAGTAGAGATTATATTGTTCAGCAAACCTTGATTGTATCAATAGCTGTTAAGGAATGAGGTAATGTGATGTGATACTTTTTATCTCTATCTGAGGAGTCTATCTGTTCTAGAAATTCTGGAGGTGGGCTGAAGTTAGTCCTACCTTAACAATTGAGGCCATATGTCTTGATATTGACAACTTACTATATGTTTACCGGATATCTGAGGGCAGTCTGGAAAACATCCAGCCACATAACCATTCTTGTTATATTAACAATGGCTGGATACTTTCTTTCTTTTCTTTTTTTTTTTTTTTTTAGACAGTCTCACTCTGTTGCCCAGGCTAGAGTGCTGTGGCATCAGCCTAGCTCACAGCAACCTCAAACTCCTGAGCTCAAATGATCCTTCTGCCTCAGCCTCCTGAGTAGCTGGGACTACAGGCATGCGCCACCATGCCCAGCTAATTTTTTCTGTATATTTTTAGTTGGCCAATTAATTTCTTTCTATTTTTAGTAAAGATGGGGTCTCGCTCTTGCTCAGGCTGGTTTCGAACTCCTGACCTTGAGCTATCCGCGCGCTTCGGCCTCCCAGAGTGGTAGGATTACAGGCGTGAGCCATAGCGCCCAGCCAATGGCTGGATACTTTCTGGACAGCCCTAGTATACAACAAAGGCAGATAATTCTACAAAATCACAAATTAATATATGAAACTGTATATCTTATAAAGCAACTTCTCATTTCTTGATATAGTACATGATCATCATTTTGTTCCATTTAAATCGACCTAATTCTAATTATAGGCACAGAATTTTTCTATCTGTGTACTTGCCTCTCAAATTGTTTCCCTTATTTGGAATATCTTCCATTCTCTTTCTGAAAACAGGTACATCTTCTCTTTCAAATTCCTCAGAAACTTTTTCTTAAAATCTTCCTACACTAAACTTAGCTAGCCTAGTCTTGTCAAAAAATACTTACTGAGAACTCACCATGTGATGGGCAGTGCACTGGGCTCCAGAATAGGTCAGAAAGCCTCAAAAGTGGCTAGTCTAGGGAGAGATAGAGAATTCAGCAAGCAAGAACCATACAATGTCATGGGGCCCAGATCCAAGCACTTGTGAAGGGCATTTATTTCCATGAAGTCCAGGGAGCTTTTTCCTGATGTCCCAGATTGTTACTTGTGCTTATTCTGAAGACAAAACACCAAGCACCCCACATTCTAAAGTTAAGAAGTTTACACAGATTAGAGACAGACACCTCAGGGCTTGCTGAGGAGCATCAGATCAGACCCACCTGCATAAGGTGGCCACCCAAGTCTGCATAAGGTGGCCAAGAGTGGGAGATGCTATAGGCCTTTTGGGTTAGTGCAGTGTTCAGAAGGAGGGGCTGGTTTCTCTCCTCTGTGTGTCGAAGCCAAGAGAATCACTTGTACATGAGCATTGACAAAAGAGGTGGACTTACTTTTTATCTTCCAGTTGGATTCTGGCTTAGCCATTGGACTTGTCAACCCTGGCTAACCCTGGCTTCCCTGAACAAGAGCAAAGAGAATAGGCAAAAGGTCACAGGGCTAAGCAAGGAGCTAGCAGCATACCCACCTACCTACACACCATTTATAGTAGGGAGGATTTGAGAGCTTTCTATGGGTTGAGTGGACACCTGGGAAGGTAGGTGGGCTTGAGCCATGTTGTTGATAACAGCTCCTCTCCTCAGAGGGGTACCTTGCAGAAAGAGGCTAAGGGGTCTTTGTGGAGGTAAGTGGTGATGGTGAAAGTGGTCCAGGTGAGACTAGTCTCCCAGGACAGGAAAACAAATGCAGTGGGGAAGACCCACAATGGTCCTCTGAAGGACACAAATACATGCCCCTTGAGACTCAAATGTTGGGAAGCCCGAGGAAATAGGGCATCTATTGCTGGCCTGCCAGAGTTAGCCAGAGAAGCAGGGAAAACCAAATAAGAGGAATGTCAACTTCATCGGTAAAGAAAAGGGACATTTGCTGTTTTCCTTCACTCTTTCTCTGCCCTAACTCATGGAGAAGTTAGTCCCTACAACAGGGAGAAAGGGAATGTATGTAAAGAGTAGACCATGCACCATCCTCCACTCCAAGCCTGCCCTGTGTGTAGGGGAATAAGATGAGTTTTAAATTGACCTTGAGATTGAAATTTGAAAGTGAAGAGGACTGAACATTTCAGTGGAAATTGTTCTGCTAATCAAAAGTGACCAGTCAAGATGGTTTTAGGGATCTGCTACCTAGTGGGAAAGAAGGAGGAGGTAGTAATTGGACAAAACAAACAAATAAACATGAAAACCCAACAAATTGAGACTCCTAAATAAACCAGTTCCATCTATTTAATGGGCAAGGGAAGGCTTCTCAGTGGAAGTGGTACCTTGTGATATATGTTAGTGCTGCTTGTTGCTAATTCTGGTTTTCACCACTCTTGCCACATGGAGAGATTTTATGTTTTTGCCCCCGTGATGTTAGGTGGGACGTTGGCCTTGTGACTATTCTGCCAATGGGTTGTGAATGCAAGTGACACGTGTCGCTTCTAGGCCAGAGCAATCCCTGGTTGCTGTGAGACCCAGCTCTTCTTTTCCCCTGCTATAGAGACTGTGGAAGCACATCCTTAGCCATCCTGAGGAAGAAAGCTGTCCTGGAGGGTTGGCTAGGACTGCAAAGGACTTTGTGTGAAAGAGAAACAAATCCTTGTTGTTTCAAGCTACTGGTATGTGGACATGTTTCTTCCTGTAGCATGACCTGGCCTACTCTGGTTGATACACAAGCTAACGGAGACCCAAAAGATGAATTGTAGTCAGCCAGTGAAAGGAGGGAGGGGGGAGGACGAAAAGAAGAAAGTGGGAAAAGTGTTGCAGGCAGTATGTGTGAAGTCTAGGGAGTGAGAAACAGAATGGTACATTCTGTGACCTGAGTGAAGTACAGAACGCTACGGCTGCTGGTGGTGGGTGGTTTGGAGAGATGAGGTGCTGGGAACAGATCTTGAAGGGACTTGTTATCTGTATTTAAGACTTTTGGCACCTTTTAGATCATGAATTTTGTAAGGGCCAGGCTACAATTTATCCTTCCCAGTGAACCTACTGTGGGGTTCAGTTTGGGACAAGCAGGCAGCAAATGCTGTAGATTGCTTTGCTTCTGATTTGAATCCAAATATTGTTTTTTTCATGGGTAAAATTTTACTTCCCTTCCTAATATTTTTAGGGTCCAAGGAAGGGTATCAGAGATATTTGCAAATCAGACATTAATTTGAAAAGTAAAGTGGCTGGCTCACTAACGGAGCCTTCATGACCATTTATCAAATGGATGAGGACATGAATAAATAGAAGGTAGTTTTAATATGGCCACTAAGCCTAATGCATCTCTTTGTTTCATACATACAAGTGGAAAAATCTGTTATTTGATTTTGACTAATGCCTCCAACACTGTGCTTATTAAAGCATAGCCCACACGTTACAAACATGCTCCGATAGTTCATGCAGTTCATAAGAGATTAATAAAACATATCCTACCAATATCACCATAGTTCTGCATAATTGTGTTGAATTGCTCCCCCTCACTAGAGGTGATATTCAATTTCATCAGATTCCATACACTGCTGATCTTCACAGCCTGCTTTGTAAAATGACCTCATCCTCTAAACAAATATTAATGAGCAATCTTTATCCCTTAAACCTGGAAGTATTGCTCAAATCCACAAAAGCTAAAAATAGAGAATTGGCCTTTTAAGTACCATGAATGCCAAATGCAGGAAGAGAAAAAACATTAGGCCCATGGCTGAGAAATTTTATATACATTTAAAAATAAAAACTGGAAAGGAGAAAATGTCAAAAGAGTGATTGTTACACAAAGTTCCACTATGCAAGTTATTTATGGTGCATCCTCCAAAATTCTTGACCCTGGAATAAATTTCTAAATCAATTGGAAACCAATGTCATCCAGAGTACAACCTATATATTCTCATCTAGAACTGGCCGGTATCTTTCCATTGCTAGCCAGTCATCCTCTCTGGTGGGTTTTGTTTCTGGATGTGGAAAAGGGAAGAAGGAAACTGTCCCTTGTCATTTGCCTCCTTCCCAGGACAGTTTTCAAGAGATACTTATCATTCCACAGTTCAAACTAGGTATCCATACCAGTTCTTTGCTTTTTTTCTTCTTTAACCACTTTGGTACGGCACTCACCGGCTGTGAAACCTTGTCCACAGCTGGCACTCATAGTCCGCACGATAGTTTTGTGCTGTGAATTGACGACAAATCCGTTTTGCTCTTGTGTGATGAGGAAAGCTTGAAAGCTTGTTTTATTTTACAGGCAGCTTTACTTGTAATGTAAATCAGAATAGGTAACATATACATATATGTTTTTATTATGCTATTTTTAAATGTTCACAATTTTATTTTGATAAATGAAAAATTAGAAAAGTTATATCATGGCTGTCGGCTACAGTCGCTGTGCACGCTCATCTGTGGCTGTTGACTACAGTCGATGCTGGTCCCAAAGTGGCTAATAAAACTTTTTTATTATGGAAAAATTTGAAATATGTACCAAACAGATTAGCATTATGAACCCCTGCATAGCCACCACTCAGCTTTACCATTACCAACTCATGGCCCATCTCATTTCGCCTATGTCCCCATCCAGACCTCCCTCCCATAAAATTTTGAAGTGAATTCCACTTTATTTGTAAATATTTCAGAATGCAGAGGGCTTTTCTGTTTGGATAAGAAATTCACCACTCTTCCACCCAATTCTCTCAGATGGTGACAACAGAAAGTTGCATGGTGATGCTAGCTAGGGAGGCTATACTTTGTAGGCTGGTCTGGGGGCACCTTGTTCTTCATGCTACCTCTGAGTGCCATCTCAGGAACTCTCCTCTTATTTTGCAGTCAGGAAAAATGATGAACCACGTGCATCACTCAACCAGCCTCAGCCTTCTTCTGGTCCCAAATGCTTTTTGTCAACTGGAAGTTTTTGCTAATTTTTTCCTAGTTATATTTCTGTAACTGATTCCTGGTTTAGTCCATTATAGTCAGAGAACTTATTCTGTATGAGATTTTGGTCCTTGATTTACTGAGACTCATTTATGCCTCAGCATATTGGTCTATTTTGGTTAATGTGTCATGTGGTTTCCACAGTTATTCTACAAATGTCAGTTAGGTCTTGTTGGTTAATAGTGTATTTAAATTTTTTATATACCTACCGATTTTTTTCCTACTCATTCTATCAATTAATGACAGAGAAATTTAAATTTGTTCAACGAAGGTTGTAAATCTACCTCTACTTTTAGTGCTGTCAAGCTTTACATATTTTGAGGCTATGTTATTAGAGGTGTATTAACGTTTAGGACCTTTATGCCTTTCTGTTGAGTTTACCCTTTTATCATTTATGAATTTTCTTCTTTATCTCTAGTAATACTTCTTCCCTTAAAGTCTACTTTGCCATTAATGTAGCCAGAGAGTTTTCCTTTCAGTATATCTTTCCTATCCTTTGCTTTTTAACTATCTGTGCCCTTTCTATTTAAAGTTCGTCTTTTATAAATGGCACATAATTGGCTGAGTTTTTTTTTTTTTTTCATCTAGTCTGCCTTTGTTTTTTTCATTGGAGTGTTTAGTTCATTTACATTTAATGCAATTATGATACAGTTAGGTTTAAGTCTACCAAGTTTTCTCCCTCCCCAGCCTCCCTTACTGCCCCTGGAATTCAGCATAAGGCTGTTGGAGAAAACTGGTGGGGAAAACTGGCCATATTTTGGGGGCTTCTCTTGATTCCAATGAATCATCCCAGCCCACACAGCTATTAGAAGCTTCTCTGATTTCTTTTGTACTCCCACAATGTCTCTCTGCATACAGCAAGCCTGAACCTCAGTCCTTACCCACACTTGTCAAATGCCCCCTGGGAGGAAAGAGGAAAACAGTTGCTGATCTCTGCTCACTTAGGAACAATTCTTCCTCTTTGGAAATTTATTTAATTAAAAGAAATGGAAAATAGACTATGTGGAACACTGTAAAAGAGTCTAAATTTCCATATATATTATACCTATATTCACAAATTGTTTAACATCTTGCTACATTTGCTTAATCTTTCCTCCCCCCATTACCTGCCAACCCCCACACACATACACATGCACACACACACATACACTTGTATTGTTTTTTTCAGAACACTGAAGTAAGTTTCAGACATCACGGCACATTATATCTAAATGCTTCAGTGTACGTCTCCTAAAAACGGACATCCTCCTACATATCCACAAGACTATTGCTAAGCTCAAGAAATTTAATGTTGCTACAATAATATTCTTGAATAAACATTTCTTATTCAAACTTCCCTAATTATCCCCCAAATATCATTTATAGCTTTTTTTTTTTTTTAAAAAAAAACTAGGATCAAATCTAGGATCATAAATTGCATGTGGCTCTCACCATTTTTTAGTCTCTTTTACTCTAGAACAGATTTTCCATATTTATTTATCTTTCATGACCATTGACATTTTGGATTTGTCTAATTATTTCCTCACTATTAGATTTAGGTTAAACATTTTTGGCATGGATACTATGTAGGTGATACTGTGTCCTTTCCACTGCATCATATCAAGAGGCACGTGGCATCAGCTTGTCTCATTACTGGAGGTGCTAAACTCAATCACTTGCTTAAGGTGGGGCTTACCAGGTCCCTCCAATATAAGGATATCTTTTCCTCTTTGTAATTAATAATCTGTGGGTGATTCTTTGAGATTACATGAATACTTTGTTCCCCAACAACCTCTCACTCATTGGTTTTAGTATTCATTGAGGATTTTTACCTGAATCAATGATTGTTAGCTGTGAAATGGTGATTTTTGAATTCTATTGTTACTTATATATGTCTAAGCTGACATCTTTGTGTAATGAAGAGCTTTCCCTTCTCTCACCTTTATATAGTATTACTGTGGACTCATTGATTTCCTTTTGTTACAATCCATTACAGTCATTAGTCATTGTGATCCTCAAATTGTCCTAAATTTGGCCAGCAGGAGACCCTTCTAGCAGACCTTGTGTCCTTTTGATGTGTCCCCACTGTTCTTTGAACACTTCTTGCTTTCTACATCACAGGATGCTCCAGGCTCACCTTGACCTTTTCTTGCTCCATCCCTAGAATGGGCCATTTCTTCAAGGGGGGTTGTGATCTTCATGGTGGTGTCCAGCAGTCAGTCGTGCATGGTGTGTCCACACCCAGTGGCAGCACTATTGGTATCTATAGGGTTCCAATGCTGGAGTGTGATTTGGGGCATTTTTCCTGTTGCATAGCCTCCCACACCTTATTTTCTGGCCCTGCTGGGGATTTTATGAGCCACCTGATACTATTTAATCTTTCTTTGTGCATTAGGTGAACCAGAATGTTTGTTGCTTGCAGCCAAAGACTCTGATTGACAACAGCACCAAATGATTCACATAAGAAGCCTGAACTTCCTATTCTTTGGGTGGCAGCAGATAATCTGGAGCCTGTGTAAAAGTGTGATGTCATAGTGGCTCATTAAGAACAGATAGAAACAAATTTAATAGCATTTTTCAGTTCCTTGGTACTTTAAGCATCATGTTTAATATCCTTGATATGCTTGAGAGATGTATTATTTTCCTCATTTGAAAGATGGCAATTTGAAGTAAATGTTATAAGAACATGTATTAGAACTGAATTGCTTGAAGATAAAAGGTGTACTGATAACTCAAGTCTAAAAACAGAATGGAAAAATATGCCAAAATAAGTGTTTTCTGGTAAACACTTCAAGAAGTTCAAGCAACAAGAGCATCCAAATGTTACTATCTAAAGCTAATTGTCCTTGGCTGGTCATTTATCTGCAGAGAATTTTATACTGAATTCATGAAGATATGCCAGCAATAAGTGAAAGGATTGTACTGAGAATATAGTAAGAGGAGTCTGTCTGGAGTAAAGAGAAACAGGATATAAATGACTGAGCTAGAATGTTAATTTTAAATGGTGGTGGTTTGTCACAGTCGATTGAATTAAACATCTGATCCACATTAACTTCACTCTCTCTTTGTAAACTGCTCATAACTACCCTGGACATTTTCATATGCTTTGTCTTGGCTCAGTGATTCTCCATGAAGGTGAACTGCCTGAAGGTGGCATGTGTTAGTGCCCACTAATCCAAGTATTAGTATTAGTTATTGCTTGCTGCAAACAAATGACCCCACATCTTAGTGGCTTAAAACAACACACATTTATTATCTCACAGTTTCTGTATTATCAGGAATCTTGGTTTGGCTTAACTGGGTCCTCTGCTACTTTGTGTCTCAGGTTGTCAACAGAGGGAAGGATTCCTTAGTTTTGCCTTCTTTTATGAGAAACTCTTACTTCCTTTGTCAGGCTGAATTTTCTAAAGATGACTTCAGCAATCATTCATATCCCACATGCTCTTTCTTCTGTAATATGATCTTACCACTTCCCCCATTAAGCAGTGAGGCCTATGGCCCCTCCCCTTGAATGTGAGCAGGCTTGTGACTCACTTATAAACAATGGGATGTGGTAAAAGCAATGCTGCATGACTTTTGAGGCTATGTCAGAAGATGTGAAGCAGTTTCTGCCCTGCTGCTGAGACACTTGATTTTGGGGCTGTGAGCTGCCATATAACAAGGATGACTACTTGTTATAGTACTGGCTGCCGTGCTGTGAGGAAGCCCAGCCACATGGAGAGGCCACCTTAAGTGCTCCAGTTGACAACTTCAGCTAATGTCCCAGCTGACAGCTAACACTAAGCACCAGACATGTGAGCGAAGAAGCCTCCAGATGTTTCCAGCTTCCAGCCATCAAGTCCCCACAAGCCATAGAGTTTTCTCAGCTGAGGCCCCAGCCATTACAGAGCAAAGACAAGGAATTCTAGCTGTGTACTTCCAGAGTGCCTGATCCACAGAATCCACGACCGTAATAAAGTGATTGTTTTGAGATGCTAAGCTTTGGAGTAATCTGTTACACAGCAATAGTGACTCTAAGTCTTCTCCCAGCTGGAAAACTCCTCCCATATCCCAATCCAGGGACCTTTAAGAAATAAAAAGGCTCTTGGCCTCTTGGGTGGAGTCTATATAGTTTATGGAGCATTACCTCTAAAATCTGGAGCGTTAGATGAAGTGATGAAACCCTAATTCCCTTCTCAGTAATTTTCAGAATCAGTGAAGCCAGCACAGTGCATTAGTCATCTATTCAAGTTATTGCTTGCTGCATAACAAATTTCCTCACATCTTAGTGGCTTAAAACAACACATATCCCATGTAGGCTGATTTTATCTTTACAAATTATATGAATATATGTATTAAATTACCACATGTACCTGAAAACTATGTACATCTATTATGCATCAAGAACAAAACAACACATTATCTCACAGCTTCTGTGGGTCAGAAGTCTATGCATGGCTTAACTGGGTTCTCTGTTTCATGGCCTCTCATGGGGTTGCAATCAGAGTATTGGCCCAGGGTCTGCCATCTCATCTGAATGTTTAACAGGGAAAGAATCCATTTACAGCTCACTCCGAGGTTGTTGGCAGCATTCTGGTCCCATGGCTGTTGGCTGAGGTTTACTTTTAGTTCTGTGCCACGCGGCCCTCTCACACATGGCTGCTTGCTTCATCAAAACAAGCAAGGTGAAAAGTCAATAGATAAGAGTTTGCTAGCAAGACAGAAGTAACACTCATTTGTAACCTAATCATAAAAGTGATATCCCACCACCTTTGCCATATTTTATGAGTTAGAAGCAAGTCACTAGGTCCACCCACACTCAAGGGGAGAGGCTTACACAAGGGTGTGACTACCAGGAGGTGGGAATCATTGGAGGGACCTTAGAAGGCAGCCGAGTACATCACAGACATTTTTATGATAAAGTGTCAGGGGCAGTCCTTCAAGAATGAGCTATTTCTAGGGGAATAGAAAACAAATTTTGGGCTTACTGTGATCTAAGGTATCTCTGGATCATTCTTCCTTGACCTTCTAAAAAGTGAGCACCTTGGGGAAACTGTGATTACTGAAATTTTTTGTTCTTTGAGGACAGATATTTCTTAAAACATACATTTAAATAAATCCATCATCACAAAAAAGACATTAGGGCCTCAATTTTATTCAGCCCAGGGTCACACGCACAGGGAGGCAGGGGGCAGGATAGAGGGATGTCCTGTACTACTTATTGCTGTATGTAAATATAAAATATTCATCAGCTTAAAAGTATTGTCACTGATCCTCCTGGGATTCCCTCCCACCATCTTCCCACTACCTCCTGCTGCATTTTTAATTTCCATATTTTCCTGTTAACCAGCAATTACTTATAATTTCCCCTGAAGAAGGGCGTTGTGCCTCATCAGGAATCTCTTATTAGGTAAATTGCTTAGTTTTACCCTTTGAAATATTCCTTGAAGTTTTCCTATGCCATGCTTTCCTTCTCTTATGATTGTATTTTTCTTTAAAGAGACAAGCCCCACAGCTGTAAGTTATAGAAGCTGCCAGAATGAGAGGAGGCTGTGGCTTGCTTAGAGGGCCTCCAGAAATGTAGAAGGATACCTTATCTGGTTGGTTGAGAAACAAAAGATACAGGGAAAAAATGGCAGGGAAATAAGTTCCCCTCATGCTAAGGAAACTGTCCACAGTCTACCACCAGCACGTGAGGGGCTAATGGAGTGACTCAGAGGCAGCTGGTTCTGGGGGCTGCAGTGACACATCTGAGAAGGCAGGAAGTAGAGGCCCTGGAGCAGGAGCACCAAGGACACCAGGAAGGCCCTTGGAAGAGTTCAGGCAGGGTCAGTTGCAATACCTCCCACCTATCCAGCCATCACAGAGTGGGATGTGAAGGCTCTAAACTGCCAGGGAGAAAAGAATACAGCCATCAGACACTGGAAAAGGGGGAAAAAGGTGTAAGGTAGTGTGAAAGTACTAATGTCCTTATGGCTCACAGCAGGGAGTCAATACCGTCTAAAATTGGAACAGGCAGTTTAAAAATTCCAATTCCTCCCTTGAGTCTGAGAGTTCCACGTTACAGTGAGCTATCATTGCCACTGTGCTCCAGGCTGGGTGACAGAATGAGACCCTGTCTCAATAAATAAATAAAAATTCCAACTCCAACCACTTAATACTGTTTTATTGTTTGAATTTTTATTTATTATTTTTCTAAAAGACTTGCCCAGGCAGGAGTGCAATGGCACGATTGTAGTTCATTGCAGCCTCAAACCCCTGGGCTCAAGCGATTTTCTCCCACCTCTTGAGTAGCTAGGACCTATAGATGTGTGCCACCACTCCCAGCTTTTAATAATTTTTTAGAAGAATCCTTTGGGAAATAATATCGTGTGGTGAAGAATTATTGATTAGGAATTCTTAAGTTTCATTTTAATTTCTTTTTTCTGTGATACCAAGTACAAGGAAAAGTAGCACTTTAAGTAGCATTTAGCTATTTTATTCTTATTTTACTTAAGAAATAACATTTTCTTAGGAGTTTTCCCATCTGTATCTGTGTGTTTATCTATTTATCTATCTTTTCTGCGTAAGCCTAGGCAGTTGTCTTCATCTTTCCTAATGTCAGTGATAATTGCTTCTCGATGGTGTTTTGTGGGTGATTGTCAGCTTTCTTAACTTTGTACTAATCTAAACGATTATAATTTTTCAAAGTAAGCATGTATTATGCCAACAAAATAACACTAGTTTTTCTTTTAAAAGGAAAGAAATAAAAAAGGAAGACAGCAAGAAGGAAAGAGGAATAGAGAAAGAGAGAAAGAGAGGGAGAGGGAGAGAGGGAGAGGGAGAGAGAGGGGAGAGAGAGAGAGAGAGAGAGAGAGAGAGAGAATGAGAGAGAGAGAATGAATTCTGGGAGCAAATATGCCAAGATATTAACAGTATTTTATTCTGGATGGGTATATGCAGACAATTTTTATTTTATCCTTTATAGTTTCTTCTTTTTTGACTTTTCAAAACCAGTTTTTTGTGTTACTGAGGACATAGGATCTTTTGGTCTTTTTGGAACTGTTTCTCCCAAAGGATAATTGTGAAGAGTAGAACCACTATTAAAGGAGAGGTAGGGTCAGTTGCAATACCTCCCACCTATCCAGTCATCACAGGGTGGGATGTGAAGGCTCTAAATTGCCAGGGAGAAAAGAATACAGCCATCAGACACTGGAAAATATAAATATTTATATTTTGGATATAAATGTTGGAAATAAAATATTTTACTTTGCAAAATGATCCCCATAATGAAAAAGGTTGGGAATGAGTTGATGGCACAGCCTCTTTTAAACCACTCATGCAAAATTCCTGAGGGAGTCTATGGGTAAATTTTATGGGACAAGAGTGTAAATAATTGATCGCTAACATGTGTCACTTCTCATTGATGAATCACACGCTTGCTGAATACGCTTCCCTTAGCAAGCAGGTGGCCACCTGGGGTGAGAACCCTATGAAGCTCCAAGGATATGAGCATATTGACTTAGAATCAGTCTTATGGACACGTTTCTATTTACATGTGAAAATGCAGTGGCCTTAAGTTTTATATTTAGAGTTACCCTTTGAGGCTTATACCTACAAAACTTGAAGATGTTCAGATGTAAGCTTTGTGTAAATTTTAAATATTCCTCTTGTAAAAACTAAGTAAATGTCAACTTGGAAGTTTCTGGTATTGTAACATTTTCTTTGAAGAAATGTTAAGCTTATCATAAAAGGAATTCTTGTGAGAAGAAAAAATCCAACTCTGTACTATTTTCGGAAGGCCACTGAGATCTGTGAGAGGGCTTTTGTCTTGAATAGATTTTAGAGCAAAAAAATCCTGATAAAGAACCCTTTATGCATATTTCCAGTTTAACAAATTGCTTTACCATGGAAGAATAAATCAGTTAAAAAGTAAATGAACTGCATCAAATAGAAAATTATTTTGTATAATTCCAGCATTCAAATCAAAGCAACAGTAGATTCATGATAGCAGACCAAAGGCTGTGGCATAGCAATAATTTTCTCATAACCAATGACTAAACAGTTTGAAAATTGAATATATTGCCAGAAGAGGCCACCAAGGAGTGAATGAGTCTCAGAAGGCATCACTGGTGTCATCCAATCATAATGTTGGAACTGGAAGAGCCTCTAGCTGGATACTGGAAGATGAGAAATTGCTTCTAGCTGCAAATGCAAGGGTGGACTTGGACAAACTGTCATTTGAGCAAGGTCTTGTGGGAAATCTTGAGTTTCCACATAATGGCTGATGATTTTCCAAGTAGGGAATTTGGTGGTGGAAATTTGTTGTAGCAATCCAGATATTTAGCAATTTTGAGAAATTCTGTCTTTGTGCTAAATGCATCAAAAACTAATGCTGCAACATCTATCTGATTGACTCTGGGGGCTGTTTCCCTACTGAGTTTTGGGAGCTTGGAAAAAATCTGGCTCAGTTAGCTCAAGGAACAGATGGGCTGATACCAGCTACTGGGTCTGAAGGCTCTTTTTTTCTAATAAGGCCAACTAGGAAGTTTCAACTATGTTACATAGTGGTATCACTGTTTCAAGGCTTTCTGACCTTAGAGCTACAGTATGTGGAGCATGACAGGGAGGGGAGAGGCATGCCCTCTCTACTGAATTGCTAGCCACAGTCAGTAGTGGGATAATTCAAGTTCTGGGGCATTGCGCTTGCTTTATCATTCCTCTGTTTATTGACCCATCAATAGATGCTATTTTTTTTTTTTTTACATGCAACTGTATCACTAGTGGTGTGTGTTCTGACCTCTTTCCACAGTGGTCAAACACTTCATGTTTTTTGAGGTTCATCTTAGGTACATTTATTCACACCACAAAGTAAATGGTACTTATACAAGTATACAGCAATTTTCCATGTTGCCATCTAACATAGCTTGCTCAAATTTACAAGCAGACTGAGTTTTAATCTGATATGTAATACAAGTAAAGATGGTTAATGATGGCCATGAGCAGGCATAGAACCTGAAGTTTTCAGAGCTTCATTTCTTTTGTCAGCACATCTTCAGGCTAGTTGCTCACAAATGTGATCAGCTAAGTTTTCTAAACATCTAGTCAAAGAAACTGTCTCCAGATCTCATAACCCTACATTTTAAACCTTTCTGATTTGTTACAGTAATATTAAGGCAAGATTCTTTGTTATTATTGATATTTTAAATAACATTTGTCATTTTCTTTCCAATATAAAAATAATACATGTCATTGTAAAGAATTTCGTATAGGTAAAAAAAGCACAAAGAAAAAATATGTCCCCTGTGATACTTCCCTAGATATAACTACTCATTTCATCTTAATGCATATCATTCCAGTCTTTTCTTTCCCTAGTTTTTCTGTATGTATGTGGGTTTCGTTAGAATATATAATTACTCTTTTGTAATCTGATTCTTTCACTTGACAATAATATATTATGACCATTTTCCTATGTCATTAAAAATTCTTCTAAAAATAATTTTAAAGGTTGCCTAGTATTCTACCATTTGAATCTTTCTTGAATTTCACATATTTAAAAAATTTTTATAAATAATATTGTAATAAACATCCTTATATACAAGTCTTATATACCCATCTCATTATTTCTTTAGATTAAATTTCTATACATAGAATTGTTGGCTAATGAGTATGAATTAGTCTGATGTAGCCTGATTACTTCTCCCTTGTAGATGCTTTTTGTTGTCTTCCTAGATACCTGAATTTTTTTCTTTATTTCAAATTTGAAAAGCTTAAAAAGAATATGTTTCAGCATCAAATGTTCTATATTATATTACCCTAGAATGAAATATAACTTTTCAATCAGTAAATTTATTTATTATTTCAGGGCGATTGTCTTATATAATACTGATGAACATACTTTTTGTCATTTGTGGGCTTCTCCTTTTCAGGGACATCAATTATTCTTATTGGATCATCCTTATCTGTCTTCCACATATATTTACTTCTAAAAAATTATCTTCATATCTTATCCCTGTATATTTATGTTATTATCCCAAATATTTCTCTGTTGCCATAATTAGTTTTTCAGCTGTCCATCTGTTCACTGCTGTTTCTACTTTAGGTATTAGTATTGATATGATTTTAGTTTGGCCCTTAATATTTTTCTTAAAGCTGCAATCTCTCATTTCATCCCATTCTGCTGTTTTATCATCTCATCTTTGAGCTCTTATCTTATTAAACCCATGCTATTAAGTTTTACTATAGCCTAGAGCAGTTTTGAAGAATTTCCTTCTATTGCTTGGGTTATGGCTTCTGCTAAGCTGGGTTCTGCATTTAATTGCATGGACTACACTGAATCAGTTACCATGATGATAGTCTGTTCTCATGGGGGATAATCCTTGGGATTCCTATTGTTGTCCTTAATTCTTTATATGGCCTTTGGGTCATTATTTCTATCAGAGAGAGAAAGTGAGCCTTATTGGTCATTTTCTCCAATTCCTTCATTTCTTCCCAGCATCCATTTCCATTCAACTCGGTTACAGGCAAAAAACAAGGCAAGTCATTACACTTTCCTCACATTTAGGGGTTTTAGTAAGAATTCGTAGGACACAGTTAACTCAACAGTATGGCATTTGAGGGTCCTTGACCATCAATTCTGGGCAACCAGTTTTTTAAGTATATAAATGTCAAAGTATTTAATTTTAAGAAATAGAAATATATATATATATATTTCCATTGTTTTTCCAGTTGTCTCCAACAGCAAAAAAAGTTTTAAAAGATATTTTAATATATCAAAAACATCACTATTTTCTTCCATTTTTCAATAGGTGGCATAATTCCAATAAACCCTAATAAAATGTATTCCTTTTATATGCATTAATTGGTTTTATTTCTGTGTAACCAGTATTTTTGCTTCTAAAGAACTTTTATAAAATTTCTCTGAAAAATTAAAATTGTGATGATAAAAATTACCTATAGCTCTATGAATATTAAAACATTTGAGAAAAATTACCTATAGTTCTATGAAAATTAAAAATATAGATGAGAATAAAATTACCTACATTTCACCCAGCTATGATTACTGATAACATTAGGGTTCATTCCCTTCCAGACCTTTATATTTGCATATTCAAATACATACACCCACACCCATATATGTATACACACACACACACACACACACACACACACACACACCCCTTCCTTTTAGAAATGCATTTTTTTCTAACCTAGGAATTCTACTCATGTACTTTATCCTAAGGAGCTGATCACATAGGAGTTCAAAGAGGTTTGTTCAAGGATAGTCACTGCATCTTGGTTTATAAGAGTGAAAACCTGAAAGTAACCTGAATACACATTAGAAGAGGATTTGTTAAATTTTACTACATTCATATAAAAACATTATGCAAACATCAGAAAGGATATGTGTATCCATATTTGTTTATTTGGAAATATCTCCATAACATATAGTTAAGTCAAAAATTTGGCTTTAAAAATAGCCCATGTGGTGTGATCCCACCCATGGAAATTACTTATCATAAATCCATGTGAATATGTAGCTTACTACAGTCGTGTTAATGGTGGTTGTTACAGAATGGAAGACTTCAGAATTTTTACTTTGTTATTCCTTTGTGTTTTAGTCAAAATTTTGAAATCTCTTTGAAAAGAGCGAAAATTAACAACATAGCTTATTTAAGGGGAAAATGTATATATGTTAGAAAAATACTAACAATATTTATATGTTATTTTGCAATGAGCCAATTATAAGAAATGTGGTTCTATACCCATAAAGACAGGAAGATGTTTGATCTGCTGCACATGTCTTAGTTTGAACACTGAAACAGAAGTGTCATTACCAGGACACAGCACCCTCTAATTAATGGCCATGGATCATTACAAAATCAACAGGCAAGTAGCGGTTGTATTTCTATATACTAACAATAAACAATCTGAAAAGGAAATGAAAACAATTCAATTTATGATAGCATCAAAAAGAATAAAATACTTAGGAATTAACTTATCCAGGGAGGCAAAAGACTTGTACACTCAAAACTACAAAACATTGCTAAAAGAAATTAAAGGCATAAATGGAAAGGAATCCCATGTTCATGGATTAGAAGATTTAATATTGTTAAGATGTCAATACTGCCCAAAGAAATTTACAGATTCAATGCAATCCCTACTAAAATCCCAGTGATGTTTCTTATAGAAATAAATCCTAACATTCATAGGATTTTAGGGATCCCAAATAGCCAAAACAATTCTAGAATTTTTTTTAGATTTAGTTGACTCACACTTCTTGATTTCAAAACTCAGTACAAAGCTACAGTAATCTAAACAGTGTGGTACTGACATAAAGACAGAAACAGATGATATATAGCCCTGAAATAAACCCTCAGATATAAGGTTAAATGATTTTTAAGAGAAGTGCCAAGACCATTCAATAGGGAAAGGACAGTATTTTCAACAAATGGTGCTGAGAAAACTGATATTCACATGCAAAAGAATGAAGTTGGACCCTTTTCTTATATTGTATATAAAAATTAATTCAAAATGGATCAAAGACCTAATTAACATAAAAGCTAAAACTATAAAACTGTTGGGAGAAAACATAGGGGGAAAGCTTCATAACATTAGATTTGGCAATGATTTCTTGGCTATGACACCAAAAGTATAGGCAAATAAGAAAAAATAGATAAATTGGACTTCATCAAAATTAAAAACTTATATAAAAGGGACACTTTCAATAGAGTGAAAGGGCAACCCACAAAATGAGAGAAAATATTTGCTAACCACATATCTGATAAGGGATGAATATCTAGAAAATACAAAGTCCTACAACTCAACCACAAGGAAACCAAATGACCCAATTCAAACATGGGCAAAGGACTTGAATAGGTATTTCTCCAAAGAACACAACTGGCCATTGAGTGCATAAAATGATGTTCAATATCACTAATAATTAGGGAAATGAAAATCAAAACGATGAGATACCACTTCATACCCATTAAGATGACTATTACCAAAAAACCCAGAAAAGAATCACTATTGGGGAGGATGTGGAGAAACCCTTGTGCACTGCTAGTGGCAATGTAAAATGGTGTAGACAGTGTGGAAAACAGTATGGCAGTTCTTCAAAAAATTAAACAGAATTGTCATAGTATCCAGCAATTCCATTTCTGGATATAGACACAAAGAACTGAAAGCAGAAACTTCAGTAGATATTTGTACGCCGATGCTCATAGCAGCATTATTCACAATAGGCAAAATGTGGAAACAACCCAAATGTCAATCGACAGATGAATGGACAAACAAATGTGGCATATGCAAACAATGGAATATTATTCAGCCTTAAGAAGGAAGGAAGTGCTGACAGTGTTACAATATGGATGAACCTTGAAGACATTATGCTAAGTAACATAAGCCTGACACAAAAGGACAAATATCATATGATTCCACTTATATGAGGTATCTGAATAGTCAGTAGAGTGGTAGTTACCAAGTGCTGGGAGGAGGGGGGGGATGAGGAGTTGTTCAATGTGGACAGAATTTCAGTTTGTGATGATGAAAAAATTCTGGAGATGGATGATGGTAATGGTTACACAATAGTATGACTGTACTTAATGTCACTGATGTGGCAATGTGAATGTACTTAATGCCAATGTACATTTAAAAATGCTAAATTTTATCTTATGGATTCCCTCCCTCCCTCCCTCCTTCCTTCCTTCCTTCCTTCCTTCCTTCCTTCCTTCCTTCCTTCCTTTCTTCTCTCTCTCTCTCTCTCTCTCTCTCTCGCTCTCTCTCTCTCTCTCTCTCTCTCTCTCTCTCTCACACACACACACACACACATACACACACACATGGTCAGGTCTGGCCAAGCAAATCTGCTTAGGAAGAGAGGAAGCCGAAGTGCTCTGAACAATGAAATGGCCTGTATTTTGGGTTTCTGGGGCTAGTCTGGGAGACAGGATGGAGGTGTCAGTGGTTAGGGCAGAAGTAGAGAAGGGAAGGAGACTAGGCCAGGGTCAGCAAAATGACATGGCGGCTCCTGGGTAGGATGAGCTGAGAGTTTAAAAACAGGAATAGCCATTAGTTTTATCTGCTACTTAGTCAATCACAGGTTGTATGGGAAATCAAGGGGGAGAATAAAGGCTTAGACACTGTGTTCCATGGGTAGGTCAGTGTAGAGTAGGGAATAATCCTAAGAAGCAAAACACAAGGGAGATGGAGGTGTCAGCAGAAGCAGGAATTGGGACAAGCAGTTACTAGGAGAGATGGAAGCCCCCCAAATTTCCTCAGAGTTATTGAGGCAATATTGGGCTTTCCTGCCATCTGTGGGAAGGGAGCTGGCACTATTTTTACTGAAACATTAATATTAAAGGATGCTGGAGGGTTTGGGGCCAGCCAGGTGTCTGAGGCCCGGGTTATGCTTGTTGACCTTTGGAATGGTGGTGAATAGTCCTCCTGCAAAGGGCAGGCTTTGCAAGCACTGCTCTTGCCCCGTGTCCTCATGTTCTGGTGGCAATGCACTCTTTGTAGGGTGACAGGGCAGGGCAGATCTAGCTGCTTTAGTGAGAAATGTCTCCTGCTTGGAGTTCAAACTGAGACTTCCTGAGTCATGACATTAAACATTGCTCAGAAAATGGTCACTTGAACAGTTATTGTTTAATGACCATTTCTTGCCCATGATTGTATAGGTAACTCTTAATAGATTTGAAGGATCTTTCTTAAGAAACAAAACGCTGGACAAATGGCACAAAATTTTGAGGCTGCTAATATTATGAATATCTTTAAGAAGATTATAAGCAGTTGAGAGCAAACTATCCTGTAATCTCTCCCCTGTTGGCAAGACCTTGTGTAGAATTTTTCCCTATTAAGTCACTGACCAGCATCATTAGAAAGGGGTTCTGAAAATAGCAGATGTAATTGGCACAGTTGACATTTGGTCATGTGTCAGACACAGGGACAGTTCAGCAAAGAGTATACTATCTCTACAGAAGAGTGTTGGTTTAAAAAATAAAGCATTTGAGCCTCACGCTCTGCAACTCCTTCAACAGGCGTGGGTGACTGGAGACATTTACTAACACTTCAAGGCTATTTCATGATTATATTTCTGGTTGTGATCAGATGACGTATCTGAGCCACTTCCTATTGTAATGATTTGGTTTGTACTGTGTAGCCACTTGAAAGATGCATAAGAGACTCTGATGTTGATGTCAGAACATTGTTTTGTCTTTCTGAAGAAGGTACAACCATCAAAAGTGATGGCCTTGGTTCCCTGTACACATCTGTGAGTGGAAGACAGCTGGCTCTTTGGCTCTCAGATACTAAGAGCCAAACCATTTCACTATGGGCTGCTTTGGGGAACTGGTGCAGGATGACAATGGCCGACAGTATGTTCCACCCCTTTCTGGGAAACCCATCAACTAGGTCTGAGGTCTGGACCTTAACAACAGTCACTTGGGAACTGGCATTGGATTCTTCTACTTAGCTTATTGTCTGATGAAGTAGAAACAGCAAAGACCTCATGAAAGGGACCATAAAGACTGAATTTTCTTGAGAATCTAGAAGCATATTGAAGGACCAACATGATATAGAATCCATTAAAGCTTTAGCTTTTCAAGGGCAGGACCTCTGGCTGATTTGGTCATCATGGTACCCTTAGTGCCCAGCACATGTCTGGACCACAATAGGCATATTTTTTGAATGAATGAATGGAATCCTACATAAATGGTTTTGAACTTTAGAGCAGTGCTTCTCAAACCTTAGTGTGCATCCCAATCCCCTGGAGGGCTTGATAAAACACAGATGGTTGGGCCCTAGGCCCAGGGTTTGTGAGTCTAGGGCTCAGGCTGAGAATTTGCATTTCTCACAAGTTCCCAAGTGATCCTGCTGCTGTTGGGTAGCTGACCACACTGACTGCACTGCTTTGGAGTGAGAAACACCTGGGGAGCTTGATAAAAAGGCTGCCACCTCCCACTCCCACCATACCTAGAGATCCTTATCCAGTTCATCTATGGGGCCTAGGAAACTGCATTTTGATAAGCTCCACAGATTTGGATGCTGGCAGTCCCCAAACACACTGTCAGAAACACACCACAGGGAACTGCCAAATGGTTCACATTTCTCTTACTAAGAATGTTATCAAAATCACTGACTGCCCCTTTGGAAATCAAGTCAGGTACAAAGCTCAGTGGCAGCCAATCTCTGGCAAGCCACATGCACAAACACACATGAAAGTGGGACCTCGAGTGTGAGCTGTTATAGAGTGAAGAAATGGACATGAGGCCATCCCATGTAGGAAGGAGAGAGAAATACTAGAAGAAAGCAGCTGAGCACAGCTTGAAGCCATGTGAGATATGGATGGTAGCTGAGGGTGGGTGGGAGTAGTGGGCAGCAGCCAGCCTGGAGGATGGGGGGAGATGATAACAAAGAACACTATCAATCCCATGGAGCAGAAACTTCAGGTAAAGCGTACATTTAGATGGTAGCTGCAGATGGGAATTAAGGGGCCAGTGACCCCAAACTGTGGCATGCTGGGTTTGAATGGACCCTGGAGTTCATTTCAGCCTCCGCAACAGCCTTGAAAGACTGGAGGGGTGAAGGTCGAGTCTTGGTGTCAGGCTGTCCCAACTTCCGGGCTCAGTTGTGTCATTGGGCCCACGCATCTATTTACACAATATTTTTATTGTGTTTTGTGCATGTCTGTAAGCAGATGACAGACGGCCCTTTGTGGATGTAGTATGTGCCACACCCCCCACCCCCATACCATCAGCTGTGTGTCTTGGGTGGCATTTCCCCAAGGCAAAGGTTCCTCCTGAGATGAGGATTCCTGTGAAAGTGATTTGGTAGGGAGTGTTCCCAGAAGGGATAGGGAAGGGGTAGCAATGTGAGACACAGAAGAGAAGGGGATCAACAAGTGTGTGACACCAAGCAGGCTCCCACAGAAGATGTCAGCTTTGGCTCAGTCTCATAGGGGAGCTCTGGAAATGGCATGTGCCATACCTGGAAAGGGAGCTGGGGTGTTTACATACCTGCTGCCACCCCACCCATCAGTCCTTGCTTAAGGGTGGCCCCCAGGAGATGTAAGTTTGTGGGCACTTTTGGTTCTCTTTACATGCACAGGCAAGGTGGACTCGAGCAGACAGGGGTGTCTGCTCACAAAGGGACACAGGTGCTGGCTGCTGGGAGCAAAAGCCACTGGGATCGGTGGGCCCCTCAATGGTAAAGGCAGTGAAAGGATATGGTGAGGCTCTGACAAGGTCTACTAAACTGTGTTACCTTGGACAAGTTCCCTTTCTCCTCTAAGCCTCAGGTAACTCTTCTTATGGCTGGTCACATTCTATTTCTTCTACTTGTACGTTTTCTTTCAAGGTGCTAAATTGTTAGGTTCTTATTTATCCTGTGGCAAACTTTCTCTTTGTAACTTCTGCTTACTTGTCCCTGGTCTGCCCTCTGTGGGCATGAGACTGGTTCTTCTTGCCCTTTAGAAAGTTGAAAATAGCAATAATTTAACTCCCAGAGGTTCGGGTTCTTTTAGCCTAAAATCTCTAGCTTTTTTACCTACTCTGTGTATGAGAAAGAGTGTTCCTAGACCCCACCTCCTTTGGCTGGCATCTTTGGGCATTCCCAATTTGTCTGAGAGCCGCTGAAAATGTGGCATCCAGATGGAAAATGGGGGCCACAGGTACGTTCTGATTTGAGTATTCAATTAAGTCATCATCTCATGCCTCAGTGATCCACTGTTAATACTGTCATGTTGGGGTTACGGGTAAGGAAAGGCAAAAACGCCCACGAGATATTTTTAAGTCACGGAACAAGGACCAGTGGCCACTAATTTTTCTCCTCTGGGTCTGTGACTTCTGACCTTTTGAACTAGTGGACTTCCTTTCTTTTTTGAAAAACATTGACATGAGACCCAGAGCAATTTGCTACTGAGAATGATGAATTCAGGATGTAGCAAAAATTATAAACAATCCTCTATGACAGTGGTTCTCAAACTTTCATGTGCATCAGAATCACGGGGAGGGCTTGTTAAAGCATATCGCTGCACCCCACTCCCGGTTTCTGTTTTGGCAGGTTTGAGATGGGGCTGAACATTCACATTTCTTAGCAAGTTCCCAGGTGATGCTATAGGAGGACCACTGACAAGTCCTCTATTATGTTTCCTGACTGCTTGGGCTCTGGTATCACAAGTTTTTAGAAGGCTTTAGTCAAGAGAGGGAGAAGGAAAACCTCACATCTCTTGTGTATACTGTGTGCCAGGAGCAGTCATATATACACACATATGTATATTATTTTAACAGTGCTATGAATGTAGAGTAAATATCCTCCTTTTAAAAATAATAAAATGACACAGAATTTAAGTCACTCATTTAAGGCCACATAGGGCAGACCTGGAATTGGAGCCCAAATCTGAGTCCAAAGCCCAGTACTTCCCCATCCACTACACTGCTTCTTAAACTGTCAACTGGGCCACAATGTCAAAATCACTCATAATTAAAGTACACACACACACACACACACACACACACACACCACATACACAATCCGCCCCTTGAAATCCTTTTGCTTGAATTGCATATCAGAAAGATAAATAAAATATACACAAAAAAATGGTCACAGAAGAAGGGGCAGATAACATGGGACTTTTTCTACTGCAGGTCTGTTATTGTTTGTGATCATGTTTTCACAATAAACTTAATGTCTCAATTTCTAATAATAGGCTCTCCATGGAGGTTGCCAGAAACCATGTGTTGGAAGGAAACATATTTGGATTGAAAGGAGCCAGTGATGATAGATGAGAAAGAGCTAACCTGCCAAAAAACTGATCTTAAATATTGAACAGGCAAATTTTAGAGTCATGTGGTTTTGAAAAAGGCTCCCAATATTATCATTATATGAAGTCTTTTTCTTCCTTAGAAGTACAATGGATGAACCTTGAAAACATTATGCTAAGTGAAAGGAGTCAGTCACAGATGACTACATATTGTATGATAAATTATATGAAATGTCAAGAATCTGTAGAGATAGAAAATAGATTAGTGGTTGCTTAGGAATTAGGGGGCTGGTGGTATAGGGAGTTGACAATTAAAGGGTATGAGGTTTCTTCTTGAGGTGATGAAAAATTCTAAAATTAGACTGTGGTGATGGATGGTTGCACAAGTCAGTGAATATACTAATAACCATTGAACTGTTTACTTTAAATGGATGAATTGTATTGTATGTAGATTATATGTTAATAAAGCTATTACCAAAAAGAGTACATTTGTTAAAAAATTTGTTATACATGGAAGCTCATAGTTTTGTATTTTTAAAAACACATACCAATTATTTTAGAGGTGAGAACTCTGGGATTTAGATTTAGCTAGGTAGGACCTATTCAGGGAAAGTGGAGTACTAGAGTTGACTAGCATTGCAGCTTTGATGTGGGAAGTGAGGTGGGTGCTTGGAGGGCTTTTGTTCTAGATTCTATCACAGGATGTGCAGATGTATAGTAGGGATCGGTGACAACAGTTCACAGTTTTGACCAGGGTGGGGGTGTCCAGGGCAAATTGCAGGGTCTCAACAGGCATGCTGTGTGAGTAGGTGGGCCTCCAGCATTAGCCCAGCCATATAAATTGGGGCATGGAGGGGGTGCTGGGGCAAGAGGCTGGAAGCCACCTGGGGCACTGGGGTCCTACATCCAGCTGGGAGGAGTAGCAGTATGTGTGACTGGATGCTGACAGGCATGTGAGTTGGACCAGGGGTGTGTGCAGGGCAGCCCCAGGGGCTGGATGAAGTAGTAAGGCTTTCTCAGAAGAGTTGAACCCACCTGGAATCCCCAGTTGGGGGCCACCTATTATCACTGACTTGTTTCCTAGGGATGTAAGCTCATGACCTTACCAGGATGTATCTTAAATCTCAGCTGCATGAATGAAAGAAGGACAAGAGAGACGGAAGTAATTGTCCCAGTCAAGTCTCTTTTAATAATCGTTCACTCCCTCCCTGTATCTGTTTAACTCAACATTACTTATGCCAAAGACCATGATAAGGGCTCCGATACAAAGACCAAGAAATAGTCCTTGCCCTCACGGAGTTTATAAAGGGGAGGGGCATAAGCAGATCATTTTCAACATAATGACCACATCCTGTTGGATCTGCCCATCACTATTAGTTCAATTTGGGTCGTGAGGCATACTTCTAGGGAACCCAAGTGCTATCTTCTGAATGTATATGTCTTTCCAAAATTACTATGTTGAAACATAATCTCCAACGTGAAAGTATTAAGAAGTGTGGCCTTTGGGAGGTGATTAGTGTCCTTATAAAAAAGGCCTGAGTTCCAAACGAAGTGTAAAATTATTTTTTCTTTATCTGTGAAGAATGATGATGGGATTTTAATAGGTATTGCATTGAATCTGTAGATCAGTTTGTGTAGTATAGACATTTTAATGATGTTGAGTCTGCCGACCCACGAGCATGGTATGGATTTCCATCTGTTTATATCCTCCGATATTTCCTTCCTCAGTGTTTCATAGTTCTCCCTGTAGAGGTCTCTTACCTCCTTGGTTAAGTATATTCCTAGGTACTTTAATTTCTTTGTTGCTATTGTGAAGGGAATTGAGCCTTTGATTTGGTTCTCAGTTTGAATGTTGTTGGCGTATATGAATGCCTCTGATTTCTGTGTATTGATTTTGTATCCTGAGACTTTACTAAATTCATTTATCAGTTCCAGGAGTTTCTTGGTTGAATCTTTGGGATTTTCTAAATACAATATCATATCATCAGCAAACAGTGAAAGTTTGATCTCTTCTGCCCCAATTTGGATACCTTTAATTCCACTATCCTGTCTGATTGCTGTAGCCAGGACTTCCAGAACTATGTTGAATAGAAGTGGAGATAGTGGGCAGCCTTACCTGGTTCCAGTTCTAAGTGGGAATGCTTTCAATTTTCCCCCATTCACTATGATGTTGGCTATGGGTCTGTCATATATGGCTTTTATCATTTTTAGGTATGTCCCTTCTATGCCTATTTTATTAAGTGTTTGTATCATGAAAGGGTGCTGAATTTTGTCAAAAGCTTTTTCTGCATCTATTGAAAGAATCGTGTGGTAACTGAGCATCACCTAAGTGGACACATAGGAACTACAGTAATAGGGTATTGGGCAGGTGGGGGTGGGGGGGGTGGGTATATACATACATAATGAGTGAGATGTGCACCATCTGGGGGATGGTCACACTGGAAGGCCAGACTTATGGGGGGAGGGGGGAAAAGGGCATTATTTGAAACCTTAAAATTTATAACACCATAATATGCTGAAATAAAAAAAAAAGGCCTGGGGGAGCTTGTTAGCCTCTCACCCCTTCTGCCATGTGAGGACACAGCCAGAAGGCACCATTTATGAAGTAGAGAGCCCTCACTAGACACCAGATCTGCTGGTACCTTCATTTTGGACTTCCCAGCCTCTAGAACTATAAACAATGAATTTCTATAGTTCATAAATTAGTCTAAGCTATTTTGTTATAGCAGACTGAACAAAGACACCAACTTAAGACACACATCTACAACAATTTTTAAAAGCACACACTGAAATTTTATTTAGCATACTTAATATTGCACAGAAATGAAAATGCCAATATTTTTCCATAAACATTACTCAAAGGACAATGATTTTCTTAGATTGACAGTTACATTTTCTAAACAAGGCCATATAGACACATCTAATATAAAAATGCCTTCAGTTAACATAGTTCATGATATCCTCAATAGCAAAATATGTTAAGGTAGGTAGCATGTTGGGCCAGCAATTAACACATACTTGTCAGGTAAAACTGGATTTTTGATGTTAAGAGTTTAAAGTCTCTCACAGCATCTTTAATTCTCAAGTATGACATTTTGGATTCAATCTGAATATGTGGTGATGGATAGATCTGATGGGATGTGATCCAACTTCTGGGTAAAAATATACTGTTTAAAAAACCGTACTTAAATAGCTTTAAGTTGATAAGGTGATAAACGTACTTTATCACCCTGAATATTTGGTTTAAATAAACTGTGTTGCACCATTTTATTTTTATCATACATGAGGTCACATAATATAGTGGGGAGGGAGCCCTGGATTCTGGTACAGACTCCGTAACTCAATATCCAAGTCATCTAGACAAACCGTACTCTCTCTGGGGCTCATTTGCCATGTTTGTTTAAAAAGAAAAATAAGAGGTTCCAGAGAAAAGGGATAAGGTTTGACTAAATGATCTCAAAAATCCCTTCTAGCAAAATTCTATTAGGTTGAGTAAAGGCCATTTAAATTCAAAATGTAGATCTGTGCAAAGTGAACCAAACTGGTATTTTACTTTTGAAACAAGAATTTTAATGCTAAAATAAAAAAAAAATCCCCACGAAAACAGCACCCCCTCTGAACCCATCTGTAGCTCTGACATTAGGAATTCAAATTGGAGTATTTTTACCCTCTGGAGTTTAAGTAAGCCCAAGCAAGCCCCTGCCTGCACTTTATAATCTGGCTAATTTAAGTCATAATGCAGTTCCATCTATGACAGCAAAATCATCTTACTAACATTTTTATGCATTTAAAGAATTACTTCTAATTAGTGACCTTGTACGTACTGATGGCATACCAGGCAGGAAATGACAGAATTTTAAAAAAGTCCTTACTTGGACTTTTTTCCCCCTATGAAATGCAACCCAACTGTCACAAATAAAAGTTATTTCAGATGTCCTCCATAGGTTCACCTAAAACAGACTGCCAGAGGGATTGCATTAGAAAAGAGAAAAATCAATTCTAGATGAAAGCCAAACAGAAGTCTCTAAATTTGCAAAGAAAAAACAGTTATACTTATTTAAGAGCAGGATGGAGGAGATGGAGGGATGCTTTCCTAATGTTTCAAGATTGGGATGGTTTTAGTCATCGTTTCTGTGCTGGGTGTTTGTTACAAACATCACTTTATGAGGAGGAGCCCTGCGAAACTACAGCTCTACCGAGCTTTGCAATCTTACTGTCCATTATCTCGTCATGCCATTGAGGATGTAGCAGCCGGTAATTAGATCAGAGCGCGTAAAGTCAGGGAGAGACACTGGAACGAATTATTTATTTATTTTTTTTAAAGGAAATGGTCATTTAATGGCAGAAAATCCGAGTCACCCACAATTTCCTTGTCCATGTTACAAAGGGATGGGGCGGGTAGGATACAAGAACAGGAAGGGAGAGAATTCAGCTGGGTCAGGAGCGGGTGGGTGTGTTAGCATTCCCGAACGCACTATGTGAAACAAGCCAGCCCTGGAGACGCCAGCTGCCTCGGGAAGGGCGCTGAGTAGGCCCAGCATCTTGCAAGGGTGAGTCCAGGTGAGGGACGAGTTACCTAGCGCCGCTGGCAGCGAGCCTGTGCTTCGCCCGGGCGTGGTTCCCGCCAGTGGCTTCTCAGCGCGCAGCGGCCTACTGGGTGTCAGTGCGCAAAGTCGCCGCTTAATCCCCGCTCCCGCTGGATTAATTAGGGCCTCCACAAAGCAGAGAGTTGAGCCAGGGCTTCTTTCCCAGACACAGGGGCACCGGGAGGTCGAAACTCCGCCGGCCTAGCCAGGCGTCCCTCTCCGGACACCACCTGGCCGAAGGGCTCCTGCGACCCGCCCCCCGCAGCGGGGCTCTAGGGACCCTGTGGTGACTGGCGACCAGTTGGGTCACCGGAGTCAAGCCCCTGGCTCGGGCCGCTACTCCCGCGCCTGTGCCCTCGGTTTGCGGCCAGCAGTCGGGGCGCAGGGCGGGGCGCGCCCGGGAGGCCGAGGCGGCGCGCTATTCCTGTCGCTGTGAGCTACCGGCATGTTATGTGCGGCGCCCAATCATGCCTTGGACCGGCCGCTCTGACCCGCGCCCTCCCCTACCTAATCTCCCAGGCTTTGATTTGATCCTCCGCGCGGAACAAGCTCACCCCCCTCCCCACCCGCCCCATAACCAGTTGTCCCCAGCCCTCGCGGGTGCCCGCAGAACCCGTCCTCCTCGTCCTGCCCTGGAAGGTCAGAGCCTTCGCCCCACAGTCCCGGGACGCCCCGAATCGGGGCCGCATCTGCGCCGTCGGAGACCCACTACCCCCGGAATCCACTGGCAGCCCGGCCCTTCCAGGTGATGGTGCACAGCCACCGCCGCCCCTGGCGTGCAGGTGTGAGCTCTCCGAATTGGGCTGGGGAGGAGGCTTTGGGTAAAGGGCTGGCGGCCTCGGCAGCCGTGGAAACCAAACCGCACACTCCCCGGCAGACTCCAGACTCCGCGCCCTTGGATGCTAGGGGCTTCTGGAAACCGTTCTCGGACCGGATTTGCTCTAAGAGGGGCACCGGGCGATCTGCGGGTCTGGGTGAAGGAGCCCTGGATTTTACGCTGAGCACGCAAAAATGGGCCCCTGTTAAGGGCTCAGCGGCTCGCACGGGGGGCCCCGGAGTGCCGCGCCCCGGGATGCCGCCGGCTCTGCCCGCTTCCCGCCCTGGGCATAATGAGTTACTTCCTGTCTTACTGCAAGGCTCATGGCGGCGCGCTGCTCACCGGCTACCAGGCCCTGCGCGCCGAGGGCTTCCTCTGTGACGTTATACTGGAGGCCGAGGGCAGCGAATTCCCGGCGCACAGGTCACTCTTGGCGTGTTCTAGCGACTACTTCAGGGCCCTGTTCAAGAGCTACACTCGGGAATCCCGGGCGCGCGTGATCCACTTACACGTGCCGTCGGCGGCTGGTCTGCAGCGCCTGCTGGACTTCATCTACACGGCCTGGCTGTCACTCTCCATGGACACCGTAGAGGACACATTGGAGGCCGCCAGCTACCTGCAGGTTACCGAGGCCCTGGGACTGTGTGGGCGCTACCTGGAACGCCAGCTGGCTCCAGAGAATTGCTGTTTTGCCGCCAACGTGGCGGCGCGCTTCGGCCTGGCTCACACGCTGGAAGCGGCGGAGCAGTGCATCATGCGCCACTTGCGGGAGATGCTGGCGCGGGGCGCGGGCCTGGCAGGACTCCTGGAGCTCAACCCCACGTCGCTGAGGGCAGTGCTGGGGGCTCCCGACGTGGCACGCGTGCCCGAGGCCCGGCTGCTGGGCCTGGCGCTGGCCTGGCTGCGGCAGGAGCCCGCGGCGGAGCGTCAGGCGCACTGCGCAGCGCTGCTCGAGCGTGTTCGCTTCGGCCTAGTGCCCGCCGACGTGCTGCGGCGCGTGTACTCGGGTTCCGGCCTCGTGCTGCCCGCCCGGGTGAAGGGCCTCATCATCCAGGCCCTTAACTACCACACGGCGCCCTCCCGCCAGCCGCTCATGCAAGGCGAGCAGACCAGCGTCCGGAGCCCCCAGACCCGCATCTTGCTGGTCGGGGGACGCCGGGCGCGGGAGGCGGTGACCGAGGAGGTTGTAGCCCCTCGGGGGCCAGTTAGGGGCCGGGTCGCCGTGGTGGAGCCCGAGGAGGAAGAAGAGTCAGAGGAGGAGGAGGAAGAGGAGGAGTGGGAGCTCACCCAGAACATAGTGGCCTTCGACGTGTACAATCACCGCTGGCGCAGCCTTACGCAGCTGCCCACACCGCTGCTGGGGCACAGCGTGTGCACCCTGGGCAACTTCCTGTTTGTCCTGGGCGGAGAATGCCCTTCCGGCAGTGCCTCTTCTGCTGACGGCTCGCGGGCGGTCACAGCCCAAGTGCATCGTTACGACCCGCGCTTCCACGTTTGGACTGAGGTGGCCGCCATGCGGGAAGCGCGGGCACACTTTTGGTGCGGCGCCGTGGGCGAGAGGCTTCTGGCCGTCGGGGGCCTGGGCGCGGGCGGCGAGGCTCTGGCCTCGGTGGAGATATACGAACTGCGCTGGGACCGCTGGACGGCCGCCGGAGCGCTGCCGCGGGCGCTGCACGGCCATGCGGGAGCTGTCGGGGACCGTGGTGTCCTGTACATCTCTGGGGGCAAGGCGGGGACAGGTGAAGGCGGCGCGGGGAGAGGTGAAGGCGGCACGAGCAGCCTCCGGGACCTGTACGCCTTGGGCCCTGGGGAACAGGTGTGGAGCAAGAAGGCGCCTATGGGCACGGCCCGGTATGGGCACCACATGGCGGTGCTGCGCGGCGCGGTGTTCGCTTTTCTGGGACGATACGAGCCCTTCTCTGAGATCGAGCGTTACGACCCTGGCGCAGACCAGTGGACTCGGTTGCGGCCACTACCCTACGACCGCTTCTCCTATGGGTTGGCCGTGGTGGAGGAGACTGTGCTCCTGCTGGGTGGCCTTAAGTGGCGGGACTCGCGCCAGGTACCTACTCGCAACGTGGTGGGCTACGACCTCGACCTGGATCGCTGGGAGGACATTGGCTGCGCGCTGCCCTGGGCCTGGAGCGGCCTGCAGTGCGCAGTGCTGCAGCTGGCCGAGGGTGGGGACGAGGAGAGGGAGGGAGGAGAGCCTGGAGAGGCTCTAGATTTAGTGCTGGGCTGAACGAATTAGTCCACTCCCCACCCCTCCCCGCTAGGCAACAGAGGAGTAAGTCTTACAGAGCAACAGATGGGCTTTTCCTAAGATTTGGGACTCTGGAAGCCAAGTGGCTTCTGAAGGTCAAGGAGGCAAACAAGGCTTTGGCCAAAGAGGAACATTTCCCTTTGAGCTGAGAATGGGCGACAGGAGGGGTCAAATAGAAGGATATATGAATCAGCTTCAGTGAGCTGGTGATTTTTACAAAGACGCTCTCAGGGCTAAAGATGGACTTTTGAAAATAAAATATGACCTTATTTTCCCTCTTAAAGTGTTTCCTTAGGTGCAAAACAGTGATTATTTTGTGCCAAAAAAGGCAAAAAATTTACCACAGAAAGTTATATACAAAACCCAGAAAATTGTTGGCTATAAAGGCTGTAATAAAATCCTAGAAGATGGCATTATCTGAATAAATAGCGGAGGGGAAGTGCCTTGGTTAAATAGCATGAAATCATTGTAAGGAGAACTGTGATTTTATGATCCAGAGCCATAGTTATAGTTCTGATCTGATGGTTTGATATAACTATGGAACTGAGAGGGAAAAAAATCTCTAAGAAAGCACTATTTTTTTCTAGAAAGTATCCTTAAATTCTTCTGTTGCCAGTCCCCACCCCTAGGCTATCATTGCCCTGGCCTTAGGCAGCTCATTGGTTTTAAGTCACATTCAGCAATCCTTAGCCATAACAATCAGACTCCACCAGTTAAGTGGAAAATCTAACCAAACTAAACAAAAACCTATTTATTTCTTTCATCCTCTTTAAATGTTCATTCTGCAGAAATGCTGTAGGTTATATTTTAAAAAATTAATTTATTTTTGGCGGTTCCCCTTACTTCCACAAAAGAATCATAGAAAAAGTAAGGAGGAGTAGGAAGTTTGTGTCAGGTGAATGGGAAATCAGGTTGATTTTTCAAGGTCTTAGAGAAGATACTCGAGTACCCTGAACAGGTACTACTTCTTGCTTGTGCCACCACTGAGATGGCAAAGTTAGAATTTGGAACTGGGGTGGTAGCAATGTGATCAGGTCACAAAGAAATGTGGTAAGGACTTTGCATGAATACAGTAGGTGCTTTATAAGGATTCATTAAGAGCTGAATTTATTTGACTTCAGTTTACAGTGCTGCCTCTCTCCTAGATTTGAAACGAATGCAATAAAATGTACAGATACTATATAGTGTTAAAAGGTCTCTTTCATGCTAGGCTAGCCACGACTCTTTTAAAATTCATTAGTTTAACTCGTACCATTTAAAACAACAGAGCTGACTTTACAAAAGTAAAACCTGCTTAGGAGCAACAGAGCTAAGTCTTCCCATCAACTGCTTGCTGTTTGTAGGCCACAACCTAGCCACCGTATACATGACACGTCCATCAGGTACAGATATTTTTAAGTGAACATACACGTTTGGTCTAGTAAACATCAATAAGTCTAAACACCTGTAACAAGCACACTTCATTTTAGGACAAGAGGGTTTTTTTTTGTTTTGTTTTGTTTTGTCTTGTTTTGTTTTGTTTTTACATATACAAAATCCCACAAATTTAATGTGTGTCAATATTCATGCAGTAAATAAATGTTTTTACAAATAGAGTTTTTTTAAATGATAAAAATATTACACTGGACCCAAAATTCCATACAAACATTAATACATGATTTCTCATCCATTTGACTAAATATAGGATTACTGAAAATGTGCTGTAGAAAGGCCACTCTCCTGTACAGTTGTGCAAAGTCTGCAAAACGATAGTGATTCAATGGTGTTTCAAAAGCAAAGAAAATGATCCCCGCTGTGGAGTTTTTACTTTTTCCTCTACAGCAAAAATATTCACTGGCATATATCTGAACTCTTAAAGATGAAAGTACATTCACTGAGCTGTACAGGCAACAGTATAAAGCTGATTAGAAGTAGATTTTAGGATATAGAATAGTAAAGGAGGGTCCCTTCCTCCTCCTGAAAAAACAGCAAATTGTGACTTTGTACATTATGCAGCCAGACACTAAAAAGCAGCACAGTCATTTTCATGCTGTGATCACTTTCAAAAATGAGATGCTTATAAATGGAAATACATGAAGAGGACTTTTTCATAGACTTCATCCACTCTATAAAACAATTCATGAAGCTAGGAAAAAACCTCTAAATTGTTTCTCTCATATAATTCAATGTGACATCTGAGTGACCATCACTCTCTTGCTTCTTAGGAAAGAAGTACGCTTTTATTTTTCAACATTGTTTTCTATAACACACATCAGCCTATAACTAAACATTGTACTTCCCTGCCTGAAGTATAATTACATAAGTTTAATAAATGGACTAGGGGAAAAATTGGAAACTAACTAGAGTCAATTCATTTCAGTTTATATGTTGTCTTTTAAGAGTTGGAGGGTAAAAACATGAGTTTGGGCTGAAATCATATATATAGCTGTTAGCTGCCTTTCTGGGTGAGTTAAGTCTTTAAAAAATCCATTCTCAAATTCTTCTGTACACAATCAGCATTTCATCGCTACAAAAATAAAGGAAGATTTAAACCAAGAAAATAAAGCAGCTCTATCTTCAATTTTGGTCTTAGTTACAAAAACATCTTACAAAGCTTTGCCCTGATACACCATTAAGTGTTCTCATAGATTTGGAATAGTATTTCCATTAACCAGCTTTCACAAGTTAATAGACTATTAAGACGAATATTAGATACCTGAACTTTTCTTATGTTGATGCTCTTCTATTTTGCTTAGCTCTTGTATGCGCATCTACATTTCACAAAAATAAAACTACAGCATTAAACTTTGTGCAATGTTTAAGAAAATTCTTAGAACATTTTAATAAATATAAAAAAGGTTTAAATTCTTTCCCACCCACAAGGATGTCTGCACCTGAAAAAATGTGATTTACTTTTGAAGTCTTGTTTATATAAAATTAACTTAAAGGGAGAAAAGATGACCTTAGATAGAAAACTGCCTTTTTGTGGTTTTACTACTTGAAGACCACCTGTATTTAGAATTGTTTGCAAAAGTTAATTTTAAGTCATTAAAGACAGTTGATTTTGCACATGGTAAACATAAGCTGAGCACTGACTGCATATAAAATATACAAATGCTCATTAAAGATAGTAGTTTTATGACCGTATCTGGTTTGTTTCATAGAGTTTGGTAACATTAAAGTATAGCTTGTCAAGTGTCCCACATACTGATATAAAAACTACCTCATATACTTGTTCAGAGTGCCATCAGGTGCTAGAATGCCTGAAGGCAGAATACACTTACACATGCGTTTCAATGTATGAATGAGTGTGTGTCAGAGAGGAAGTGATTACATCTACTTCAGAAGAAATACTTAGTGGGTCATTTGAGGTGGTATTCTGACAGATATCCAAGAAAAGGTCGAGGTACATCTGCTTCCATTGTTGGAATTCTTTAGATGTCAGGTCTGGATTGTCTAAGACTTTATCGATAATGGCTACTTCCCCTTCTCTGGCCTGAAAAGCAAACGGATTCAGCAGTTAAGATGGTGACAAACTTTCACTCAAGTTTAAAATAAAAAGTTAATAGGCAAAAAGCTAATGAGCCCATTAAGAAACAACTTTGGTATACTCAAACTCAGCTATTTAGACTCAAATCCTGGTATGCTTTTTTCTATATCCAAGGTATCCTTTGTCTTGCCCATTCTGTGTGGTTTAGTTTTTCTCTTGGCCTGTCCTATTGTCCATCTCTGCCTATGGAAACTTCCCTCATTCTTCAAGATCCAGTTCAAAAGCCTCTCATTTCTTGAAGCCCTCCTTAAACACTTGGAAAAAAAAAGGTTTTTCTCTCTCGTCTATGTCCCTAAACTATTCCATTACTGCCACTGAGTGGAATTAGCAAATTCTGTCTCTTGAGCCACTTTTGTATCTGTCCTCTTTCTCCTGCTTCTGGTAAGCTCCTCACGCTTGACTGAGAGTAGCATGGCCTTCCTGTTACCACAAATACGAAATTCTTGTTGAGTTTTATGGCTCCCTTCCTGTAGCTCTAGGGGCCTGTAATGGAGAACGGCTCTCCCTTCCATGTTGGACGCTGGGTCTCAGCTGAAGATTAAACTTTATTTTGGTATAAACCACCAAGGTACAACTATTGCCTGTGGAAGAAGAGAATCTCCCAGGTGGAAGGTGAGACAGAGGAAAGGGCTTAAGACAGTCTGAGCAGCTCAGTCCTGCCTTTTATAGAGCCAAGGAAGGGTTAAGGGAAGTATAGGAAATGTTCTGCAGGAAATGAGAGGGCTTGCCTCTTTGCCAGCCAGAGAGAAGAGAGAAAGAAGACAGCAAGGTGCCTAAGAAGTTGGTCTGGTCTGTGAGGTTGAACAGAATATGGAAGAGGGCTGGGACTGAGGATGTTGTGAGTTGCCTATGGTGGGATCCAAGATCTGTGATTGGTGAGGGGGCCTGTTAAAATTCCAGGAACAAGACACAGCTGGAGTTGCTTGATTAGTTGTCCTTCCCTAATAAAATATTTCATTCTCTATTAATTTTCCACACCAAAAAGTATAGTTCATTTGTACCAACAAGGGACATTTCTTTACAGTGACTTTTGCATTATCTTTCTTTGCCCCAGAGAGTCGAGCACAGTATCATGTACCTGGTGATTCATCAATACTTACTGAACTGAACATCATCAGTAGCTCATATTTTTTATCACCGGAATAAAATGCTTTGGGGGAATCTACAGAGCATAAAGAGAAGGGCGAGGGGCTGCGAGAGAGAGAGGGAGAGGAGCAAGTCTTTGAGATCTGTGAAACTGACCTGCTTCAAAATGCCCACCTGCTCTCTAAACCAGAAAGTTTAGAACTGAATGGGGGAAAGGGAGGAGGCTCTATAAGGTGGAAGGGTGAGGAAAGCTTTGGAGTAAGGTTGGTTACTGAAATTATTCTTATGAATATGAATAGCTTATGAATTCTTATGAGTAGCTTCTTCTAAAATTCTAGTCTTAGTTACCAAAAGCCCATCAAATTGTCCTATGGATTTGCAGTAGTATTTGCATGAATACCAATGAAAAGCTAATTGACTCTGAAAACTTGGCTGCTTGCTACCTGAAAATTTTCCAAATCATTGATTTTCCATATTTCAAAATTAAAAAACCTCAGCAGGCATGCGCTATGGGTCTAAAATATTTCCCAATGGAGCCCTTTGACCTTTTGTTTCCTGGAATTACTGAGGCACCTACTCTGTGTAGGTTCTTTTCTGTCTTTGATTTTTTAAGGGTATAGGGCCTGCTCAGATGGTTTGTGTGGTGAGTCCTTCCCAGACATACACTGTGAGGAAGGCTCACTCATCTGCTTCCTTCTTTAACTTCCTGCCTCTCAGCTCCCCTGTACTCACCACCTCCTCCCCAAACTGGGGATGGCATAAGAAGAAGATTGAAGACAATGCAAGCTCTTCCGAAAATGTATAACAGGAAAGTAACATGTGAACTGGGAACTGATAACATAAACAGACCAATTATAAAATTTCTACATGGAACATGAATCACTGTAGCTTCACTCCAAATGCGCTGTAGTTCACGCAGGAAATAATCACAAAATATCTCAAACTGTTTTTGCAACCACTACTTCATTGTGCATTCTGAGCTCTTTTAATAACTCTAATAATTACACTACCTGGTATATTTATCTTGGGAAATTGAAAGACTGAAGAATAACACCAGCCCTGCATTTTTGGAAAAAAAATTCAATCACATCCTGTTTTCTTCTAGAACTAAGTCACAGTAACATTTAATCAGTGCTTTGAGATGTTAATGAAAAGATGATCTCCTCTTTATCAATGTACTTATTATAACATAGGAACGGTTCAGTTTCAGGTTCTTGTTTACCTGTTCCTATCCCCTAGTCCCCCATTTTATATTTCTTAACCTATAGTGTCTGGTAATCTACTTTGAGTTCAAGAATGAATCTTTTCAAAGAAATTTCTCCTTCCATTTCATATCTTACCTTTAAAGTGCTTTTGAGAATTCTCAGCCTGTGTAGTTTTTCATTCATTACAGGATCATTACATCTTTTTATAAATGATAGCTTGTATTCCATCTTGGTTGAAATACGATGTTCTCCTAGTGGTGACAGACTAGCTTGCTCCAATGCCCTGTATAAATCTTGCAGTGAATCTCCTAACTTTTCTTCTCCACTTTCACCTGCAATGTCCACAAAGAGAGAAAGGGGGGAGAGAGAGAGAGAGAGAGAGAGAGAGAGAGAGAGAGAGAGAGAGAGAGAGGGAGGAGAGAGAGGAGAGAGAGATGAATCCATTGTAATAAACAGTTGACACCCTAAAAATCCACTAAAAAGTCAAAACTATCTGGGAAAACAGGATAATGAATGACTATGAAAACACTATTAAAAAAAAAACAAAACCCAGAAAATCCACAGCTGCTAGTTATATTGGGTAAGATTAGCTACAAGCAGGAATTGTTTTAGAATGATTAAATAGGATTCTTTGATTAACCAAATATTCTCTTGATAGCAAATCACTGTACATATCTTGAGTCCATTATATTCAAAGAATTAGAGCATGAAAGGTACACAATATGGAAACAATCCTGCACATAATTTAATATTTTAAAACATTAATAAATATCCCTTACCATTATAATCATAAGCATAGAAATGCTGGTTAATAGAACTTGCCTGGTTTAGCAATACTGAATGAACTGGTTTTTACATTTTTCCAGACTTCATAAGATGGAATGGCATTCACTGGAGTATATTTGATTATAAAAATCTTCCAATTGTGCCATGGAGGATTATTAGGTTTCATGTGACTGCCATGGTAATGCTTGGCACATTGTAAATATAGTAACTGATCATCAATTGTCACAAAAGTAACATTTTAATTAAAATGAAATATAGGACTATGTTTATATAGGGAAAAAAATCTGGCACATACTAAGAGAAGCTGCTTAGCATTTGTAAGACCTGGGGAAACAATACTCCAATTAAGTATTTTTGAAAAAAAAATTGGAGACTGGTTCAGTAAGGATCTCAGATCTAGCTGAAAAAATAAAACTCCCATCTTGTTTTTTAGTTGCCTGAATACTGATGTCATATCTTTCTCAATGATAAAGATGAACTGGGATTTTGCTTGGAGTGGTAGATTGGAGTCAGGCTATTTCATGTTTAATACCTAGCTTAATACTTAAATATTAAGTAATTATTTTGGCCCCCAAATTAAATATGGAATGTTGTTCATTCCACCATGGTCCATGTGAATATTTTAGGCTTTCTGAGATGGTTTAAACAAAGATTTGCTAATTGGTAATAATACTAGTTAACATTTAGATGTTCTAGGCAGTAGGGTAAATCCTTGACATTTATGATCTCATTTAATCCTCACAACAATACTAAGAGCAGATCCATTTGATCTTCATTTTATAGCAGCGAAGCACCTTGCTCAAAGTCACACTTAGTAAGCGGTGGAGCTACAATTCCAATTTTAGATTATTCCAATTTTGGGTAATCTGGCCTCAGAATGCATGATTTTAATAAGAATTCTATACTGCCAATTTTTTCAGTAATCATTTGAACTATGTATTTAACAGTGGATGCTAATTAATGTGACACTCCTTTAAAATGGAGCATTCAAAAACATTTTTAAATGAGTGTATCTAAAACTGCCAAAAAAGCCCAAAACATACAGTACCTTTACTTGAAGTGATCACCTTTAGGATTAAAACATAGCTTTGTTTAAATTCCATATTCAATTTTTGGCTCTGCTCCTGAGGTTAGTAACTAATGGTTGGTATGATCATTGAGTCCTCCCATTAGAAAATCCCTTATCAGCATATGCTATCACTAAGTCCTCTATAATGAATATTACTTCCTAACCACATATCTAAGTTAGAACTATAGTCTAAAAATATAAAAATCCCTTTAAATAACAGCTTTTTAATTCTCTGTTGCCTCATCCTTGAATGTTTTCAACACCTAGAGGATTTTGAGGGATGGGGAATAGAAGACTGTTAAAAGGAAGAACTGCTTTGTGGGTTAAGAGTAAGATGGAAGCAGGAGGGAATTTTAACTGACAATGATTTGGAAGGAGGAAGACACAAAATCATATGGTCATTTACAGAAACTAAAAGGAGTTGTAAAAACAAGGACACATTTGAACAGAATAATTCCATTTCATAAGATGATAGGCCAGGAGAGGACCAGAGGAATTATTTAGCACTTATCACATTTTTTTGCCTCAAGGCAGGACTGCATCTAAAGTCAGAGTAATTTCAGAGAGTACAGAATCGGGTAGAAATGGGAGGCCTAATATATGTGAATTATAGTAGTTAAGGTATCAGGTGGCCTAATGTATTATTACTTTTTCAGTTCTAGAAAGAAGGTGAAAGAAAAAAGGGATTCAGATTATAGTTTTAGGATTTAAGGGAGGCAGAAGTATTTTTTACATAGTACATATTTATTTTAAGAGAACTTTCTCTATCACCTCACACTGTAGGGAGTACATATTTTGTTTAAAAAAAACATTTTGACCCAGTTTTCTTTTTCCCTAATTCTTAAAGTTTGTGGAATACTGGGGCAGATGATTTTTATAAAATTTCTTTAAGAAAGATAAGTGAAGATTCCATATAAAAAGTGACATACATAGCTATCAGACAATAAAAACTGAAAGTTTTCCCCTCCTTCTTGTTAAGGGGGAGAAAAGAGTTCAATCAAAAAGACAACATAGTTCTACAAAGAATCTGGTTTGACAGCTGTAGGAAGAATTGAGTATGGATTTATCTCTGGGTAGCACATTTGAACAAGCAATCACAATGAGACGGAACACAGAAACATTTCCAAGTATAGTAATGGTATAGTGTGGCTTCTATTAGATAAGCCTCCCACACCCCATCCCCTACACACCATACACATATGCAGCACTGCACAAGACACAGCAGTGGGATGAGTAAAGATGAGGGACTGAGATGCCAGGCTACCACAAAATGCCACCAATTACTTAACATTTTAAGACTAGACAAAGAGTCCTTTTATTTTCAAAGGAGGAGGGTGAGGGCAGAGTCACATTAGAAGTCTGATTCACTGTGCCCAACAATCAAAACAACACAGAACTCAACATTCAAGACAAAAACAGACCTTTATTTTCTTTTATAATTTTCAATTTGTTGCCTTGATTTTTCTGAGATGAATACCAAATAAGTCAATTGGGGCTACTGTTGCAACTGAAAATGTGAAAGCACCTTTATTTTCTTCTCTTTTTGCCCTCTTCTTCATCTCCTTCTCACTTCTCTTCAGGCTTCTCTCTTTTTTCAACCCTTGCTTTTTCTTCTTTTAGGAGAGGCTTGCTTTGGAGGAGGAGGCAAGCACTGGGTGAGGTCTGCTTCCTGAATTTCTTTCAACGTGCCAGTTCAGCCATTGGAACACTGGCTGAAAACCAGCTCTTTTGCAATTTGAATGAATGTTTTCTGAATGTTGGCAAAGTGTGGAGACCACATTCAAATCATAGGACATATATAGGAACCTTCCGTGATTCCTAATGAGGAAGTGTATCACTGCTATAATGAAATTTTAATCTGTATCTAATTTATTCAGGAAATCTGGGTCTATGCAGAAATAAATTTCCCCCAAATTATATTTATATTTACAACATGTAAATTATCTTGTGTCAGATTATATACTTTTTAATTCCAATTTTATTAAAGCAAAGAGCACATGTTTCCTTTCCTGTATAAAATTTCATTGACTATTAGAAAATGACAATTAAGTTATTAATGAATTAACTTATATTCTGTGCCAAGGCAGGGGCATTTCTGGCTATGTCATACTTGGCAGGGTGAAAGAAGAGCCTCTTTATTGTCTTATTTATATTCTGCTCCACTATGAAATATTGTGAATGTAGGACCATAGTGAGCATCGTAACAGTTCACTGTTTTTTTTTCAGGTTGTATATGACCTCTAGGTAGTAGTGATAAAGAAAAGTTCAAAGAAAAGATTAGCTAATGAAAAATACTAGTTCATTCGAATCTCTTGCAAAGTGCTATTAGCAGATGATAATGCATTTTTCAAATACCAAAAAGTCTTTTTGGTTGACGTATTTCCTTATATTCAGGCTCAGTGGTTTCCAAAAATTTTTTTATTGTGCACGCTTATCAGTCAAAACACTTCGGTTTTAAAGAACAGAAACTTATATACATGTATTATTCTATTAATAGATAGATGTTATAAAACATACACAGAAAAGAAATTCAAAAGAATGAGATACAAAACTCAAGAAGAAATTCCAATGTTTTTTCTTCCTGTACCTTAATTAGACCCCTGTTTACCTCCTTCAGAGACCTAGACTGTGACTTTCCCATGAGCAGAATTCATCTCACTCACATTTGCATTTCCCATTCTACCTGGAACAGTGCCTCATGCACCCAACACATTCACAGTCAGGTTTTCTCTACTTTATACATGAAGTACTCCAAAGAGGGTTCCCTATCAGGTGACTGTATAATTATTAGGACAGTCTATTGTATAATATTGTTTATGTTTCCTTGGTGAAAATTAAGAATAATAAACATTTGGGGGCCTAAAATTTCACTCTAGTATCCTCCACATTTTCCCACCCCTGTAATGATAATGTTGATGGAGAGTAAAAAATGAAAACAAATCAAATGAGTATTCCAATTGGGCTCTTGAAGAACTAAACCAACAATGGATAATGAGTTCTGGTACACATTTTGGAAGGGAACTGTGCTCTTTTAAAATTGGACAATGATGTCCTCATGGAAACAGCTGTTCCTTCCATAACACAGCTGTGTGATGAGCACAGAGGGCTGTGAAAGATTAAATCACAAATGGGAGAGAAGGCTGGACCTGGTAGTATTAGTCATCAGTCAAATTTGAGAAGCATTCGTTTTTACACAACTGCGGAGTGCTTTAAGGCTTCCAGGCTAATGATATCAAGTATGTGAAATACTATTTTTCTCACAAAGGGCAATTAACATTTGCATTGAGACCACAGGAATATTTTCTATGAATACTAATTTACTAGCACACCATTATGAACAACTTATTTATATGTTGTTAATGTAAGGTAACAAACTTTTAATGGATTTAATGTCTTTGTAGGTTTTATGCTAAAGATGATTAAGTATTCAGGGGTTACACTATAATTTGAATTGTTTTATAATTAAATACTAGCTCTTTTAATTCATGCTTTTATATAAGTCAACCAGCCATGCTTAGTATTATAAAATGAAGGGGGGAGAGGGCAGTTTGTTATATCCGAAAAAAGCATAAGATTTTAAAAGCTGGCTTTTAGTCCTCCTTCTGTAATCAACTACCTGCTTCTTACTTAGAAGTTATTTATTTTATTTTAGGCAAAATAATAATACTCAAACATTACTATTGGGCAATACTTTCTCTGATGAAAAAAATCAATTTTAGTGAGGGAAAAACCCCTTCTTTTAAAAGGACAGTTTGAGTGGTTCCACCAACATTGCTAAGTGTATTTTTAAAGATGAACATGTAAAGTCCATCATTATAAAAATGACAATGTGCTTCACCAAAATCAAGTATGGCCCATTCTTGGATCTGTTAATTCCTTCTCTAAATCTTACTTCCATAAAGCTATACCAAAAGAGACAGAGCTAAAGTTTATTCTCTACTTCTTTCTCTAAGTATGTAATTTCTGCCAAATTATATGGTTTAATAATACAAATATATGACAGTGGTTGAATCTGCAGAGTACTACAGCAGTTTTTATGACAAATAGTTCAGATGGCAAAATCTTATTGTCCCTTAGCATTGATTTATTGACCCAAAGAAGGTAAGTTCTTTGAAGGACAAGTGCAAATGTAAATGAACAGGTCTAGATTTACTCATAGAATTTAGAAAATTTAACCAGTATAGACATGGAGGTGAAGGTACTTGGCTCTTAGGCAGGAATTCATAAAGGGGACAGTTTAAAACCATAGCTAAGAGATGATTATATTTGAAAACTTAATGTGGAGTCACCACATTCCTTAAAGAGAAAAAACTAAAATTCTCCAGATCATAAAATTTTACTATGACTTCAATAAGGAGGATGACCCAAGACAATCCCATAAATATTAAATGCCAATAAAATGCTTTTTGAGAGATTTCTACATACCGGAACCATCATTTTTTATATATACTTAAAAAACACATTAAAATGGTTAGAGCACAGAGGCAGTTGTAAGGCAGATCAATGTGATTTTATTCACAACACAAATTCCATTTGTGAGAAAGAAGAATTGATTACTTCTCTTTAGAAAGGTATTTACTATCAAGCATACTTAGCAAATTATTTAGCTATCTAAAAAGATCTGATACCAATTGGTCATATTTTTATTTTTTAAGTACTTTATAATTTTACAGGTGTTCACATTATGCAATACCACACACACTGCGGTGACAGGAAGAAAAAACATTTCAAAATACATTGTTAAATTATCTGTTCATTGCACAGTATGAAATATCCATTAATTAGCATTGAAATTGTTACAGTGTATCTTATCCAACTAAAGGAAATTTCACATCCACTACAGAAGAAAATTCAGCAATATTGAACCATAGGGGACCCAGTTACACAGTATTAAATAATATCTGAAGCTAGTTCGAAAGACATCCAGACAAAATACTTTTTCAAAAATGAAAACCACAGCCTACTGATTTGAAATATTTTACAGAAAAGAATAGCTCATGCCTGCCCTAAGAGGCAACACCACTTGCATATAAGTGCCAAGAAATAAGGAGAAAGTTAGGATTTTAGCTAAGGATTCTAATGAAGCCTGACATTGGAAATTTTCTTCATTAGCGTCACTGAAAGCAGTCTCTGGTTTGCACCTGAATACACTTTATGATAGAATGAACATATTAAGTTTCAAAGCAAATTGTGTATACCTTGCCTTAATAGATTACACTTAATTTAGTACAATACAGCACGTCAAGTTTTAAAAATGCAAAATACACGTAATACAGAATTTGCTTCCTCTGCTTTGCCTTAAAGAGGCCACCAAAAAGTCAGTCCATTTAACAGCCAGAATTTTCTAGTTATTGGAGCTGATCCCTCTCTTTTCCTGGTGTCAGGAGAACACAACTGAGGTGTCACCACAGATAGCCCTTCCCCAGTCAAGCCCCTTTCCCCTCTGTTCTCCCATAGAAATGGCAGTTTTCTGTTACTGTGCTCCATCTTGATTGGCTTTGATCTTATGCTAGTCCCAATGTAGAAAGCTCGCATTCTTCTTAAGAGTGGCCTGCCCCTCTTAATATCCCTTTAGGGAGGCCCTCAATCCAAAACACTTGATGATCTAAGCTTTTTACAAGTCTGTTTTCTGTTATAAACAGCAAGGACGAGGCCATTTTAGTTGCTTGCAAGAGGTTGATGTTGAGTCTGCGCCGTGCCGACTCTCTCCGATCTAAATTCTCTAAACATTAGCTTATCAATCTGTGAGTCCAATGGGTTGAGTGCCAACAGAAGTGGATCCGATTTGGCATGGAGAGGTTCTACCAACTCTCGCAGTGTATTAGCCTAATATGATAAAGCAGTGATACAATATGATGAAAGACCTGCGAGTGCCATTATTTCCAAAGCATATTAGTATTTGTATTAGAAATACCATCATGCAATACCCATGAAGAGAAAATAGAAAAATATGGCTAGAATTGCATATGGTTTTAATACCATGTCTTTCTGTTGGCATGCAAGTCTACTTGGCCATATATGGGACATTTTTTTGCTTTAAGTTTGGTTGCTTAGAAATGCTAATCTTCCAAATATACACAATAACACACAGTGCAGATAAATCTTTTTCCACCTCTATACTTGTATATGCATATCTGTAATTTTAATCAGAAAAGTTTACGTTAAAAATATTCCCCATACACATGTAAATTGACCAGCCTTTCAAGAAAATTAAAATGTATCTCTACACAAGATCTTTGCTCACATTCATCCAAATCAAGAAGTATGAAGAAAAGTTTTCTGGTCTTCTGACCACAAGGCTATTTTACTACCCTGATATATATGCTACCACGTCTGAATCAGTGAGATACAATAGCCTCCCTAGTATTGCTCCAATGAGGAGAGGTCACATGCTGAACAATACAAACTGCAGATAAATGAAAAGCTGTAACAGACTAAATGTGATGAAAGGGTGACTTTACACCTGAGCATAAGCCACCCAAGGCGTTAAGACACTGGAAGAGACAGAAGATTCTGAACAACCTGAGAAACTAAGAACAGTTTGGATAAAATAAATTGCAGTCCCTTTTAGTTCATTTCATTTTGGATCTTGAGGAATCCAAATACTGTCAACAGGCACAAATCAGCAATATTTTTTATCTCTAGCCTAGGGCAGATTTTTATTTGCAACATTCTGTAGTATCTTTTGAGTTATATCAAAAAGAAAGAACAAATGGAGAGAGGGAACAAAGAAAGCATGTTGTTCATTACTACATCCCTTAGAAAATGGGGATGGACACATGTTGCCAATAACACTAGTATCTAGAAAACAGGATGTAGCATTGTTCATAAATCAGCAGAACTAATTTTTGTCTATCACATCATATTGTTTTTGCAGAAAAGGGGGTGGGAACTCAGTAATCTTCATATGTAGGTCGAACGAAACAAAACACAGTTTCTCATTTTAAAAAATACTGTAATTCTGGAATGCTAGTTCTAGCTTCTACCACTTTGTTTCATAAGGTCATTGAATTTCAAACAGCAAAATCAGAGGCAATCTAACCTTGGGCACAAGGTCTTTTCTAAATTTAAACTGTTCTTAATTTATGCAATTCAAACATTTTATAAATTGTTTTGAACACATCCTTCCTTTCCCCGAAGACACAATGTTACATGAGTGGTTTGATTTCTAGTACACATTCCCTAATGCTCATTTAACCCATACTAAACTGAACTAGAGCCCTGGTAATCAAGTCATGCTTACATTTACAATATTGTTTCTATAGGATTGCTGAATTCTGCTCCAAGAGATGGGAAACATCTCCTCATTTTAGCTCTTTGCCAGAGTGCAGAATGGTGAGGGAGAACCATTATTTCAAAATAGCTATAGCTAGTTACCAATTTGTGTATATTAGCTTAAGAGAAGATAACTCCCTAGGGCAAGGATATCTTTTCAAGTAGTGGTGTTCAGTATGACTGGCTACAGAATCTCAGGGGAGAAGGCAGGAAGTGCTTGTTAAACACAGATTTCTGGGCCCTACCCCTCATCTACTGAATCAGAATTTCTGGGAATGGAACTCGGGAATCTGCATTTTAAATAAGCAACCAAGGTGATTCTTGTGCCCACAGCAGTTTGGACCTCCTGCTTTAGGCCAATCACAGTGGTCAGGGGCTGGTTGGAGAAACACCAATTTTTGTATTGCATATACAAGTAGTTTTTAAGTCAGAAGCCTTGAGGTTGGGGACTTCACATAGCATTTTATTTTTAGTCCCATCACCAGTATAACACTGTATCATACAGTTCAAATAATTTCAAGGATTTTTGCTGAGCAATCTGATAGAAATATCTTGGTCTACTTAGATTATGGCAAAATAAAAGAGGCCTTGGTAAACTGTTTAAATAAATTCCTTAAAGCTATACTTTTATGTAGTGCTAAGTAGTTTATATTTATTTTTGAAGGAAACAGAACTACAAAGATACTCCTAGACTCAACCCCATTGTATGTTTTGGTGTGTGCATTATGAATCTAATGCATTAGCAAGTCAGACGGGCCAGAGGCAAGGGAGCAAAGTGCTGCTGGTATATGGCTAATCTACATGCAACAGACCTACTTCACAATACTGCTCTATGAATGTCTGTTTTTGACTTCTGTGAATCTCATATTTATGTGTCTTTAATAATTATTTATTATAGTGACAGACTAATTTTATTCCTATTTTCTAAAAATACAAGTGGAAATTGTATGCTCCTTCAAAAAAGGCAGCAAAAACATAAATTATATGACTCTTGATTATTATATTTTCTTTTGCCTGATACCCTAACTATAAAAATATTCCCTACTCCTGTTATTAAAATAAACTTCACTATTTACCCAACTTTTAACCAATTACATTTTGAAACAACAGCAACATATCTATGCTACTCCAAAGAAAATCAGTAATGTTTCTGTTTGGCATATTAGTTAACAAATATTTACTAAGCTTAGTAAATAAGTGATTAAACCCCCAATTGTGAGCCTACCAGCTTAGCTGGGTAGGAAGAAACAGATCGAAGAACTTGCATGGGAAATGGACCCACACTGGAATAAATCATTCCATAATGCTTCAATATGGCATTACATGTGAGTTCATCATTCAGATCTCTAGGTGTACAGTAACAGGGAAACAAGATCTGTTATTTCAAAATGTAATTTTTTTGAGACACAGATTGAATTTACATAGGATGTTTTGAGGAGGATGTTTCTTTCCCTTTTTATTTTATGAATTTAAAAACTGCCTTACTAAGCACCACCAAAAATAATAAGCAGAAATAGAAATTCTGGAAACATAAGTTTTAGAAATGTAATCTGGCTTCTATTAGTGACCTGGTAGGAATAGCTGATGATACTATAATCAAATGCCTAAGGATAAGATTACAGCGTGGGTAAGGATGGAAGCACAAATAGTAGTAAGACAATGAATGATTAAGTTTGAATACAAAATAGCTGAAAAGAAATCTTTTCCTTAATGAATGAAAGACAAGGAAATATTTGAAAATGGAAATGTGTTTAAGCCAGATAAACACTTACAAAGATTCCTACTTCTGTTTTAGTTCTAAGAGAGAAATCAGTATAAAATCAGTGAGCTTGAGGGTAAATTTAAGAGTAAAACCACAGACTATTTGTCTTAAGCTGTTTGCAAATAACAAAGGTATCCAAGTCTATCAACAGTAACACATGAAGAGCTCCTGGGAGAGTAGAATTGTTTTTTGCTTCTTTAACATTAATTATCTGAAGCCTCCCCTTCATCTAAATGTATATATTTAGATTTAAGTTTTTCTTTCTGAAAAACCAGGATATCTAACACCACGAAATGGTAGTCAGTGATAACTACTTTTCTCAAAAGTAAGTATTGGAAAGAGTGGGCTCATACCTTGATTCAGAATGTTTGGACTAAAATAGAGACTTGTTAATCATGGCTTGAGTATTATCTGTCCAAATTTTGAGGGCCTATTTTCTCGTAAAAGGTTGAGTTCAAAAAGATAGGATATCAAATTTTTAAAAATTTATCTGCTTGTTTCTTATTTAACACCATAGGGAAAAGGAATTAGAAAATTTTTGTTTTCATTTTATGAATGAGAAGCAAAATTTTCATGACAAAGTATTCTTTTTCACAATAAAGTGATAAATGGTAAAATATGATATAGTTTTTGCTTATGCTTATAGTACGTATGGAGCTCTTTAATAAGCAAGTCCAAGTAAAATACAATATTTGATGAACCTAGCCGTAGACAAAACAATAGGAAAAATACCATTTCCAAATAATTCTAATGTTCCTCTAACTGGCCAAATCACAATTCCATCCTGTGTGTATAATTCACAGGAGATGGAGTATTTCCTTAAGAAAGTAGTCTTTCATCTTAATGTACCTACTGCTATATTATGACCTTAGAGTACATTTATGACTTCATTAGTTGTCCGTGAGCATACCATACATGCTGGCTTTTTTAAATCTGCACTAAAAACCACTATCTGAAATAAAGGCATCTTTAAATGAAGCTTATATATTGGCAACAATTAAAAAGGTCTTTTATGCTTATTAGGCATATAAGTATTAGATATGTTAATTCAATTTACCATTAGTTTATTTTCAATAAAATATAAAAATGTACTATGGAATTCTGACACATTATACTGTCATCACAAATGTCACCATTCAGATCTTAAAATGGAAAATGGGAGGAATTAATTTTTATAGACATATATTGTTCAGTAAGGGCTTAATGGGTGCCTATGGGTATATATATACATTCTATATGAAATGTTAGGAATAAATATGCAAACATCATAGTCTGACCTCAAAAAGTTCATGATATAGTTGTCCAACCTCTTCCCATTTCTGTCTTAAAATTTTATAGTTAAGAATTATTTGACTCTTCCATCCTAATTCATCCACATTTTAAAATATTTCAGTAGATAATGTTGAGATTAATATAAAAGAATCATGATAAACTCCAATGAGACAACTTTAGTAAAAATAATCACTCCTGGTAAGGTTTTCTTTCAGCAATGTAGGTGGATGGCAGCCTATTGGCAGATTGGGTTGCTTTTGAAATCTATTTTATGATTAACAATTATTTATTTTAAGATAATCTTTTTAAAGTTTCTTAGTTCCAGTTGAAATAGCTATAGAGGAACATAGCTGAAGTCTGAGACATGAACCCACTACAAGAAACAGACTTTTAAAAAATCCCCAAATACATTAGAGATAAACAATGCAGGTTTTTAATGTATGAGAATTTTCTACCACCAACTTGTATGTTGATATTAAAGGGATGTAATTCAATATATCATATTCCGACTGGATGATAATCAGTGTGAAATAACTTAGTGATGAGAATTGCCAATCTGGTGAACAAGTGAGTCACACAACACTTCATCTTTGACTATGTCTGGTTTGGTCTGCTGAAATGAAAAGGCAAATTGGGATCAAATTTATCTAAATTGTTTTCTTGCCTATTTCTTTCAATAAGTTCTTATTTGGTTCTTCCAATTCTCTTTCCTACCTGATAGGTACTCTGAAAAGCAGTTCCAACCTTATCCACTATGTGATTGGGTGGTAAAAATGTCTTCAGAACACTTATATACTTCCATGAGCCAGATTACTTTTTCTATCACACTTGACATGAATTCTCCAAGCTGGATATTCCAGTAGAATAACCAGTGATGGTATGTGTACTTGGAGAGTTGGGGTTGTAAACATACATTTAGTATGTTCACTCCATCAGAACCTACTCCGGATGAATAAAGGACTTTGCCTTAATTTCTTTTACCAAGCTACTGATCAGGAAACTTGATCTGTGGTTAGTAAATTTTGATGCTATGCAAATTATGCTTTTACTGCCTAGCCTCTTTAGGAAGCAATCAATGTTACAACTTCCTAATTCTTGAAAATTTGATCTAAAATAAATGAAGACATACATATTTTTCAAATTAACAGTAATATAGATCTTTGTTAACTTTTGTCTTACAGATCTAGTCCACCCTATCCTTATTCTCATACTAAATTCGTATACTATCCTCAAAGTACTACCATCTTGATTTTGGTAGGATCACTTTTTTTTATTAGAAGAATATCATTATCAACTCCAGTATCATATCATCCCTTGAGACTAAATGAGGGGGAAAAAAGAGGTACTTACTTGCAAAAGTGAGTGAAATACTAAATTCTTTTCAATGAGAGTACCAGAGGTGGTTGCGTGTGTGTGTGTGTGTGTGTGTGTGTGTGTGTGTGTGTGTGTAAGGGGTGACAGTACAGTAAGAAAATGAGTGATTATTATGCTAAAAATCTAAAGACATTATTTCCTCTCATGCTGTAACATTCTTTATGATAATAGAAGCTTGACATGGACTTCTGCTTACTCTTTCTGACTGAACTTGCAATATTACAAAAAATGGCAATATTGATTTTCCTCCTTTAATAACTTCTAAATGTTAATGCCTTATTAATAACCTCCTTGGCATACCAGGCTGACATTTGGGATCATCTGCTCATTAACAGCTCTGGCAAGGAAGAGCTGTTTTGGGGGCACTGCCAGTTGAATTTAAGGACAACCAAAAATACCTTCCCCAGCAAAGAAAGTGCCAAGAAAGGCAAGAAGAAAATTTGAGAAATGTTTGTAAGAACCTAAAATCATATCTCAATAGTTATTATTTTTTCTTTATATCAAATTAGTTACAAATCTGATCTTTAACATTAATCAATGGCATTTTCACATTTCCTTTTATTTTTTTATTTTTTTTTTTTTTTGAGACAGAGTCTCACTTTATTGCGCAGGCTAGAGTGAGTGCCGTGGCGTCAGCCTAGCTCACAGCAACCTCAAACTCCTGGGCTCAAGCAATCCTGCTGCCTCAGCCTCCCAAGCAACTGGGACTACAGGCATGCGCCACCATGCCCGGCTAATTTTTTTCTATATATATTAGTTGGCCAATTAATTTCTTTCTATTTATAGTAGAGATGGGGTCTCGCTCTTGCTCAGGCTGGTCTCGAACTCCTGAGCTCAAACTATCCGCCCACCTCGGCCTCCCAGAGAGCTAGGATTACAGGCGTGAGCCACCGCGCCCGG
>VSMD01038198.1:0-41967 GCA_008750895.1 Mirza zaza | reverse complement strand
TTCTGCCCCTATTTGGAAACCTTTAATTCCACCTTCCTGTCTGATTGCTGTAGCCAGGACTTCCAGTACTATGTTGAATAGAAGTGGAGATAGTGGGCAGCCTTGTCTGGTTCCAGTTCTAAGTGGCAATGCTTTCAATTTTTCCCCATTCGGTATGATGTTGGCTATGGGTCTGTCATATATGGCTTGTATCATTTTTAGGTATGTCCCTTCTATGCCTATTTTATTAAGTGTTCATATCATGAAAGGGTGTTGAATTTTGTCAAAAGCTTTTTCCGCATCTATTGAAAGAATCATGTGGTCTTTGTTTTTGCTTCTGTTTATGTGGTGAATTACATTTATAGATTTACGTATGTTGAACCATCCCTGCATCCCTGGGATGAAGCCCACTTGGTCGTGATGGATTATTTTTTTGATAAGTGTCTGGATTCGGTTAGCTAAGATTTTGTTGAAAATTTTTGCATCAATATTCATTAGGGATATTGGTCTGTAGTTTTCTTTTTTTGTTGCATCCTTTCCTGGGGTGGTATCAGAGTAATATTCGCTTCATAAAAGGTGTCAGGGAGCTTTCCGTTCTTCTCGATGTTGTGGAATAGTTTCTGCAAGATAGGTACTAGTTCTTCCTTGTAAGTGTGGTAAAATTCGGGTGTGAAACCATCTGGACCAGGACTTTTCTTTTTAGGGAGATTTTTAATTGCTCTTTCTATTTCAGTTCTTGATATTGGTCTGTTCAGCAATTCTGTTTCTTCCTGGTTGAGCCTAGGGAGGTTGTGTGTTTCTAGAAATTTGTCCATTTCCTCCACATTTTCCAGTTTGTGTGAATAAAGATTTTTGTAGTACTCATAAATTATATCTTGTATCTATTTGGGATCAGTTGTGATAGCTCCTTTTTTTCCTGATGGAGCTTATTAGAGATTTCTCTTTTCTGCTCTTCGTTAGCTTAGCCAGTGGCGTGTCTATTTTGTTTATTTTTTCAAAGAACCAACTTTTTGTTTTTTTAATCCTTAATAGTTTCCCTGTTTTCAATTTCGTTTAGTTCTGATTTGATCTTGTTGATTTCACTTCTTCTGCTGGGTTTGGGGCTGGTCTGTTCTTCTTTTTCCAGCTCTTTGAGTCGTTTCATTAGATTGTCTATTTGTGATCTTTTTGACTTTTGGTTATAGGCATTTATGAAGATAAACTTTCTTCTCAGTACTGCTTTAGCTGTGTCCTAGACGATTTGATAACTTGACTCTCCATTGTCATTTTCTTCATAGAATTTTTTTATTTCCATCTTGATTTCTTCATTTATGAAATAATCATTTAGTAGGAGGTTGTTTAATGTCCACATTTTTGTGTAGAAATGTGAGTTTCTTTTATGGTTGATTTCTACTTTTATTCCACTGTGATCTGAGAAGATACATGGTATGATTTCTATTTTTTTAAATTTCTTGAGGTTTACTTTGTGTCCTAGGATATGGTCAATCTTAGAGAATGTCCCATGAGCTGATGAGAAGAACATATATTCAATGGATTTTGGGTAGAATGTCCTGTAAATGTCAGTCAGACTCAATTGTTCTAGAGTTTTGTTTAAGTCCATTATTTCTTTATTAATTTTCTGTTTGGAGGATCTGTCTTGTGCCGTCAGTGGGGTGTTGAAATCTCTGGTGATTATGGAGTTTCTATTAATCCATTTGCTTAGCTCCAGTAAGGTTTGCTTTATGTATCTGGGTGCACCTAAGTTGGGTGCATATATATTTAAAATTGTTATCTCTTCTTGTTGAACTGTGCCCTTCACCATTATATAATGACCCTCTTTGTCTTTCACTACTTTTGTTGGTTCAAAAACTAAATCGTCTGAAATTAGAACTGCCATGCCAGCCTTCTTTTGGCTTCCACTTGCTTGGAATACTGATCTTCACCCTTTTATTTTTAGTCTATATGCATCCTTGGAAGTTAGATGTGTTTCCTGAAGACAGCATATACTTGGCCTGTATTTTCTTATCCATTCAGCCAGCCTATGTCTCTTGAGTGGAGAGTTTAAGCCATTCACATTTATTGAGAGAACTGATAGTAAGGTAGATTATTGTTCATTCTGTTGGGTTGGATGTTGTTGCTTTGATTTCTCTCTTGAGCCATTGTATTATCTGGCCTTTAATCTTTAGGTTTTGGTTGTTTTTATATTCATGAGTTTTTATTATGTTGTTCCGTGTGTAACACTTTTGTGTACTTCTTGTAGGGCTGGTCTTGGTGAATTCTCTGAGATTTTGCTTGTCTGAGAATGTCTTTATTTCTCCTTCATATACGAAGCTTAGTTTTGCAGGGAATAAGATTCTAGGCTGGGCATTGTTTTGTTTCAATAGAGTGAGAATGGGGCCCCAGTCTCTCCTTGCTTGTAAAGTCTCATTAGAGAAGTCTGGTGTTATTCAAATTGGCTTTCTCTTGTATGTTACTTGCTTCTTTCGTCTTACAGCTCTTAGAATGGCCTCTTTAGTTGATATTTTGGTCAGTCTGATGACTGCATGTCGTGACGTCTTCCTGTTTGCATTGAATCTCCCAGGGGTCCTCTGAGCTTCTTGAACTTGTATATCAAGATTTTTAGCAAGGCCTGGGAAATTTTCCTCTATTATGTCTTCAAATAGCTTGTCCAACCCTTGAGTGTTGTCTTCTTCCCTTTCTGGTAACCCCATGACCCTCATATTAGGCTTCCTCACATAATCCCACATCTCTTGTAGGCTTTGCTCTTTTCTCTTGTTTCTCTGCTCTATCTCTGTGACTGTTTTATTTAGTTGGAGGGTGTTATCTTCAGCCTCTGAAATTCTTTCTTCTGTTTGATCTACCCTGTTCTTGAGACTTTCCACTGTATTTTGTAGTTCCCTGAATTGATTCTTCATTTCCAGGAGTTTGGTTAAACTTTTCTTCATTGTGTCTATTTCTTTAGTGAACTTTTGTTCTAGGTCCTGGAGGCTTTTTGTTGTTTCTTTGTGTTGGTTATTGAGTTGTTCTTGCAGGTCACTGAGTGTTCTTATGATCCACATTCGAAATTCCTCCTCTGTCATTTTGGTTGCCTGATTTTGGTTGGTGTCTGTTTCTAGGGGGCTGGTGCTCCTCTTTGGGGGTGTGTTTTCCGTTTGGGTCTTCATATTTCCTGAGTTCCTTTGCTGATTTCTTCCCATGTCGATCAGTTGTTGTTTCTTTCCTTTAGGTTTTTGTTTGGGTATTCACACGCCTTGTTTAGTTTCTGAGCCGGTAGGTGGTGTCTGTGGGTGAGATTCGACCACTCCCTGTATAATGAGTCAGTAGGTGCCATGAAAAGGCTGTGCAGGATGTCCTCCCCATCAGTAGATGGTGCTTGCTTGGAGGAAAGGCTACGCTGTTGTTTTTGTGTCCTCTTATCAGCTCTTGTTCCAGTAGAGAGGCACTCTATTGCCTCAGGTGGTGGGTGGGGCCCTGGGACTTGCAGGTGTGTCCTTTTTTCCCCCTCAGTGGGGGCTGGTCTAGGAGAGAGTCTGGGCGGAGCTGGGTTGGGTAAGCCTGCCCTCAGGCACCACCAGTGACATTAGCAGGGGTCAAAGTTCTGTTCTCTGCTTCCAGGAAAAGCTGTCAGGGAGGGGCTGGAATGGCCCCGCTCAATCAGAATATTTGTGTGTGGGGGTGGGGCTGTCTGAGACTCGCAATCTGGAGCAGGCCTCCCTTCTTTCCACCGTCCCCAACTCCGCGGCTACTCCCAGGCCTCTGCCAGCAGGCCAGACCACACGCCACCAGGCTTCCCCTGACTGTGATGCCAGCCGGGAAGTTCCCTGTGCAGGAGCGCCACCTGGGCTGGGCGCACAGCCTGCTTTTGGGAGGAAAGTTGCCCTCCAGGACACTGATCTGCCCCTGAAGGCACAGACACCTCAGTTGGCCGTTCACGTATATCCCTTCTGTGCCCCGGGAGGAGGAGGCAATATGGCGTCTGCGCGGCTCGGGTCTGTGCACACGGAGGTGCCCGCGGGAGTTGGGAGCCTGGTGCCGAGTCCGCTACTGGCTTACCGCTCACTGGTGGCAGCCGTCGCTGGGCTGGTGTCCGCGGGTCTCTCCACTCGCTGGGGAGCCCACCAGCAGTCCGGGATGCAGGGGAGGGGAAACGGCAGATCCACCTACCCTTCCCGCTGGTCTCCGGGCTGCTCTGGCGGTCTCAGCTTCCAGTTCTCCTCCACGACCTCCTCCTGTGGAGTCTCCCGTGGTCTCAGGTACTCCTCCTGCCGACCCTCATCCGATGTAGGCTTGTCTTCTTGCTTCTTTCTTCTAATTTCTGCTAGAATCTGTCTTTTCTGCAGAGACACTCTGTCTGGTGGTGTTTCTCGTCCGCCATCTTGATTCCCTCCCTGGTGAATTACATTTTTGATTTACTCCCCTCAAGCCTCCCCAGCAATCCCTGTGACAGTGCCCACCCCTAACCCTTCTCAGACCCTCTTTTAAGAGGTACATGTAAGTGCAGTCGGTTTCGCCTCCATATCCATAGGTTCTGCATCTGTGAGTTCAACCAAGTGCATATCAAAAATATTTGAAAAATAATACAAGAATAAAAGATGACACAACACAGGATAAGGACTGTTTACATAGCGCTAACATTTAGCAGATGTCACGAGTGATGTAGAGATGGCTTAAGTGCAGTCAGCCTTTCACGTCCCTGGGTTCCGCCCCTGTGAATTCAACCAACTGAGGATGGAAAATATTCAGACAAAAGAAATTTCACAAAGCTTTAAAAATGGAAACTTGAATTTTATACCGTGTGCTACATTGAATCCATGTGAATGAGTGATGTGTAGGTGTTGTTTTGCATATTATGAGTAATTTAGAGATGATTTAAAGCAGTGGTCCCCAACCTTTTTGGCATTAGGAACTGGTTTTATGGAAGACATATTTTCCACAGATGTGGGTGGGGCAGGGGGAGGGGAGCTCAGGTGGTGATGCCAGTGTTAAGAGTGGCTGTAAATACAGGTGAAGCTTTGCTCGTTTGCGCACTGCTCACCTCCTGCCGTGTGGCCCGGTTCCTAAGTTCTATGGACCATGGTGGGGAGGTGGCAGCGGCGGAGCTCTGCAGGGGCTGGGGACCTCAGATGCAAAGGATACAGGAGGCTGTGTGTAGGTAATATTCAAATACTATGCCATTTTATATCAAGGATTTGAGCATGAGCATCCATGGAGTTTGGGGTCCTAGAAGCAATCCTCTGTGGATAGCAAGGGACAACTGTATATACACAGAGATAAGTAGAGCTATGAATAAAAATGTGTGTATATGTGTTTGTGTATAGTTTTCTCCAGAAATAATTTCTTCATTTTGGTTTTTATCCCAAAGAAGTGCTCTATTGAAGATAAGTTATAAGGTTGTGATGTCATGGCTGACCCCAGAGTAGGTGACATCTCTCAGACCAGCCCACATATGACTGTCTGTTCCCTGCTAGGTGCAGCTGCTCTTATGTGAACATCTTAGGAAAGTACCAGAATTCATATGTGCAGATTTGTTGAGTGCATAGTTTCCTGGGTTTTTAAAAATACAGACTCAAAATGAGCTGCCTGTCTATGCCTTTGTGTGTTCAGAAGCATTCAAAGGTACAACCTAATACTCATCCTTAATTGCTCCAGGCTAATCCTCCTCAGGGGAGCTAAACCCTACCTGCCAGATACTCTTGCCTGTTAACTGGAGCAGATCTTTTTGGTTTGGCCTGTGGTGGCCATTGCTGTGACAGTGAAGGCAGTCAATGTACAGAGCCGATGGCAGGGTGATGGCAGGTGACACTGTCGTGGGTCCTCTCCCATGGAGGCCTCCCGTTCAGGCTGTGTGGTGACGGCTGCTCCACGCTGCCATTACCACGCACTGTCATGATTTGCTGATGAGCTAAAACACTGAGGAGCAAGGAATGTGTCCAGAGCCCTGATCTGAAAACGATGTTGAAAATTCCCATTTATTAAATCCTATCTTTGCTTTCTTATGGATTATAAACATGTTGTCCCAGTGAATGTTCATCACTGGTAAAATCTGTCTCAAGGAGATTACGTGATAACTAACACCTGAAGCCTGCCAGTGACTGAGGTTTGAAATATCACCCACATAGGAGAGATAACACTCTCCCAAACAGAATTCCTGTTTCCAGGTGCAAGTTCATGTCACATCTAGATCCATGTAGGACTTGAGACTCAATTTCTGAGCCTTTTCTTTCTTTTTTCAAACTCTTTAAGATTGAATTCTTGTGAACTTTTGGGGGACACATTCAAATCATACCAGCATCTAACTGTAATTTTTTTATTCAACATTTAAAAAATTTCAAGTGATTTATTATTAAATTCATACATTTGACAGCCTCATCTTTGATCTTGGATTTTAAAATATATAAAGCAAATTCATATTACACATGGCCTTACAAATTTCTTTTTAATAAATTAATATTTATATTAATAATTTTAATAATGACTATATCTGTATGCATATCATGTTTTGAACTTAGATCCTTTCTTTTTCTTTTTGAATTACATAAAGCATTATGATTTTAACCCATTGGGAAAAAATAGCCATATGGCCAAACTCGGAAGAAAAGTCAGGAGGCTGAAAAGTAGTAACTAATTTGACCTATTTTATATCTCAGCAATTCTGTAAAATTATTTTATCAATTTGATAATTTCACAGCCTGAGTCATCCAAAAATGGATTTAATTTTGTTACCTATATGCCATATAAGGGAAAATTATTGTATTTTACTTAGTGCATGCCATCATATCTATCATAATTTTTTTCTAAAAAGAATATTAGTATTTTATATGCTATAAGATAAGAATATAAGAAAATACAAATTACTATCTATCTGGTCATGGGTAATTAACAAACATTGAATCATTCTACCTAAAGCTTGGGAGATATTTACCAAAATTAAGTTGTTAGTTCTGAGTAGTGGTGTTTCTTTTTACTTTCCTTGAGCAAATCTATATTTTCTAACTTTTCCATAATCAGCATGGATTATTTATGTAATAATGAAATGATAGCATTATAGTTCTATTAAAATGGAATTCATGTGAGGATGTGTACTCCTGGTACTATACAAACTCAGAGGAGGAGACATTTGCTCCGTGCTTAGAAGATGACACAATAGCAATTGTGTGTGTGTATGGATGTATCTGTGGATATATATTAATACGTGTATAGTGTATCAAGATTTAGAATAGTAAAAAAGCTTGAAATTAATAATGTCTTAAAATAACATAAAGATCTAAAACTGTTTAGAAGCCTAAATTTATAGGTAAATTTTTAAGTATTAGTAATGGCTTTTAGGAATTGAATAACTTAATGAACTAATTTTATTATAATTTTGGAAGGAGGATTCTTAAAGCACTTCTAATATGTTGATCATATTATGAAAAATGCACCACTTCTTTGGTTTGGGTATAGATCTAAAAAATTCATATCTTTAGTTACTGTTTGTGATAGTATTATAATTATTTGTGGTAAGAGAAAATATGAGCATAATGGTACTCTTTTGTCAGTGTCCTGTTTACTTCATTAACAATATATATGCCTGGTAAATTCTTTATTTTTTCCTTCTTTTCAAAGTGTCTAGTTTAAAACTATCATAATTCTTATTATGATAAACTATCATAATTACTATCATATTTCATAAGGGCTAAAAGAATGCTCATTGTTACCATTATTTCAAAGTGCAATTTTAAGAAGTGTTATCCAGTGCTATTAGGGCTAAGATAGAAACAAGTTATAATTATAATTTCTATAATTATGGAAAGGAGGAGGCAAAAATATCATAGTCATTAGAGGATATGCTTATATAATGCAAATGCCCACATCCAACTGAGACATGATTAGAAACAATAAGTTTTATAACTCTAAGATAGTTATAAAACTGATATTAAAAAAATCAATGCTCCCTTATACTCAAGAAATCATCAGTTAGAAAATATGATGGAAGAAAATATTTGATTTAACATAATAACTTAGAAGATAAAAATAGAAATACATACTTATTATTCAATAAGAAATATGTAGCACATATAAGGAAATACTTCTAAAATGTACTGAGATAAAAAAGATGATTGAGATAAGTAGAAAAACAAATCATATTCTTGGATACATAAAGTCAATATAGTAAAATTAAAATCTTAGTCAAAATATCCACAGGAAATTTTTTGGAGCTTGAAGAATGTTCCTAAATTATACCCAGAAAAAAATCTGTGAACCTAATCATTAAAATAGTAAAAAATAGGGATTGAAAGTACCCTACATAGAGAATAAAATATTAGAAAACAGCAATAATTGAACTATTTCTATTGTCGCATGTCTAGAAAGAGGCCCAGATACATGTTGGAGATTTGCATATCCTTACATTAATATTGCACATCACAGAGGAAGTTATAAACATACATCAATCAATAGTAATGAAAATATATAAGTAATTTGGAAAAAATAAAATTAATTCCAGATGATTCAAAGACTTAAGCGTTAAAATAAAACCACACTAGCAGAGAAAAAAATGAGTTTTTTAATGTAATTTTAGATTCAGGGAAGCCTAAGCATGACCCAAGATCCAAAGCCATAAGTGAAAAGACCAACAAATTTTCTTACATAAAAATTTAAAACATCCAGCCGGGCGCGGTGGTTCACACCTGTAATCCTAGCACTCTGGGAGGCTGAGGCGGGCGGATTGCTCGAGGTCAGGAGTCCAAAACCAGCCTGAGCAAGAGTGAGACCCTGTCTCTACTATAAATAGAAAGAAATTAATCGGCCAACTAATATATATAGAAAAAATTAGCCGGGCATGGTGGCGCATGCCTGTAGTCCCAGCTACTTGGGAGGCTGAGGCAACAGGATGGCTTGAGCCCAGGAGTTTGAGGTTGCTGTGAGCTAGGCTGACGCCACAGCACTCACTCTAGCCTGGGCAACAAAGCGAGACTCTGTCTCAAAAAAAAAAAAAATTTAAAACATCCATATGATATGAATAAAAAAGTCAAAAGTACAAACCATACAAACTTTGAAAAAAAATTTCTAACACATAAGCCAAAGTTTAATTTTTTACATATAAAGGGTTCTTAACAAATCAATAAAGGAAAGATACACAGTGAAATGGACATATGAGATGAAGATCTGTTTGGTTTATTTACATAGAAAGAAACACGTGGTTGTTAACATACACTTTCTGAATAACTGTATCTTTTTTTACTTCACGACTTTTGAATTTTGAAGTCTTACAATTTTAAAAGATAAAGAGGACAGTTAATGTGTTGGATTCTTTGAAGGAATTTGTCACTCATAGATTTAGCATGTACATCTCCCTTTTTCTTTGAGAAATATGCCTGAAGGAAAAATTGACATGTCTACTTAATAAATTTGTGTTCTTTAATCAGCTTGACTTTTTTCTTTCTTTCCTTTCTTCCTCCACCCACGCCTTCCTGCCTCTTTTTTTTTTTTAACTCCTTTGAACTATAAATCATTTATGTGGTGCTTATAATAATATAGATATTTGTCTGTGGCTATGACCAATTATAAAGAGATAATCATTGCTGATTTTGGTCTTGACTCTCTTACTTGGTAACTATGCAGCTAGCTCAAGAACCATGGTTTCTGTTTATCGAGAGTTCTATGCTCTGTTTTCTGCAGCCCACATGGACATGAAGCACACAATCCTTCCATGTTAAGGGTAGCAGAACCATGTTTCTGGAGAGTGTCCAAATGTAAAGGAAGCACGATCATGACAAGTGGAAACCGACCAACATTATTGCCAGTTACAAAAAACCCCAGCTTATTATTTGTCTTTAAATGCAGATACGATTCACTTTCAGAGTAAATCTTGGCATTAGCTCAAGTAGAAATTTTATGTGAGATCTGCAAGAGCTCTATTTTGCTTTTTAAATTTTATTTACTTTTATTTTTTATTTTGCACTTCGATGAATATATAACTATGCAAACAGCTTTTATCTTTCTCAAAAGCCACTTATGGCCTTTTAACACACTATTTCCAAGCACATAGTCTACATTTGTATGGCATCAAATATGCAAGTATAAATGTGCATGCTATGAGAAAGACACTCTGTGTTTCAGCAAAAACAGATACAGCTAATAAAACAGGCCACTGGTCTATTGCTGGTTCCTCTTTTCTTCCAAGGGTTTGACCATCAAGGTAATCAGACCTTCTGTCTGTAGAAAATATTTTCTTTTATTTCTTCTATAAAAATGTGACATTTTTCTTTTGAGAGTTTGCTGCTTCTGTTTTTTCCTCCTTAGCATCATAGACAATATTAGGATGTAGAATACAACCACAAATTTCCCTAAGCTTGTGCTGATTTTTGGTGAAAGGATGTTAGGTTTTGTTTTATGCTTTGGATTTCAGTAGGCTAACTCATAAATTTTGAATGCATTTCTTTCATGAACAATAAAAATAATATAAGTAATGCTTTCTGTAGTCACTTAACCAAAATATTGCTAGGATAAGATTCTATCCATTAAAATTATAATAAAGATATTTGGATGGAAAATATAATGCTTTGAATAAAACATGACAAAAAATATGTACTTGTGGTTGAAAACACATTCAACTGTGATCCTGAATTTTAATGGGCTTGTTTCTCGGCAATAATAAAAATGTTTTCAAGAAAACAAGTTAAATTATTTTATCTTATACTTTAGATTATTCATATTCATACTAAATTCCAGTGTTAAAAAATGAAAACAATTTCAGTGTAATTTTCTTGAAATTTCATGTATTATTTTTAATAAGATTTAAATAACTATAATATAATATGCAGAAACAGGCTTCAAGTATATTTTATATACTGCAGAAAGATTAATAATAATATGTAGTATAGTTTCTCTTTCTCAATTGTGGCTTTGAAAGAGAATTAGTACTGATGCTGGAAGATATCTTTGGTATGAAATAATCAACTTATCTCTCCTAGGCATTATCCTTGAAAGAACTGAGAAAAGAATCACTCATATTGTTTCCTGTAACCTGTGGTTCAAATGAAGTTGACTATAAACATGTACCACATACCGCATAAATACACACTTCACACCAGATATGCAAATTACATGTATCTGTAAGTATATATATTAACATGTAAGCACATGCCTATCCTTTATTCTATATGCAATTGGTGTGTGTATTTAATAGACTAAGGGGACAGAACAGTCATTGTTTAAGTAAAAATATTTGTACGGTGGTAGTTTGGGGACCTAACAGAAATGTACTAATTGCTTTTGAGCAATAGATTGAGAGCATATACAGAGAGAGCACCTGCATGGCAAGCTCTCTCAAGATAACATCTGTGTCTGGAATGAATTACTTACTAACTAGCCACGTTATTTTCAGCCAGCTTAAAAATTCCTTGAACACATGGTGGAATATAAAGTTTATTGGCTCACTGAGTGAAGCTAAGAATTTTCCGTGGACACTGACATTGTCTCTGAAGGGCCGAGACTGGTGCCCTGCGGTGGCGGCCGTGGCTGGGCAGCTGGGTGCCTCCCCTGGGGGATTTGGGGGATTTCACGGTGCAGGCAGCGTGAGGACGGCAGGAACGGATGAGATTGGGATCTCTAGGCTGTCTGTGAAATTGTGTATGAAAACTAAAATAATCACCTGCTCCATTGGCCAACACAGTTCTGTCTTCCAAATCAGTCATTAAAAACTCCTCACAAAACAAATATTTTATAATACACTAAAAGTGAATCCTCTAGCATTTGACTTTAGCACTAGATTTTAGAAGCTTTGGGGGTTTTAGATGTTATAGGATATTCAGAAACATGTGTGCCAATCCAATTAGCTGACTTTCCCTATATTTAGACATTCCATAATAATTTAAATTTGAAAGACATTTTAAATGTGTTTACAAGAAAAAAATATATAATTTTCATTTGCCAGAGTGCTCTTTCTGAGGCTTTCAAAGTTGCTAAAAGGTAATTTTCTTTAACTTGTTTTATTGTTGAAATCCAATTTATTTCTGCCACCTGTTATTTCTCTCCCTGGATTTTTCAGAAGTCATTTTTGGACCATTTTATGGAACTATAATAAGAGTGTCACTTCCTATGGTGTAATTGACTCTCGGTTTGACAGTTCCCCTAATACACAATGAAAGTCCACTGAGTGCCAATAGCTGTGATATTTATTTTTCCAAGGAAGATGCTTAAGCCTGAGTGTTCAAAACTCTCCATCCTTTTGTTTAGAAATATGTTTCTTTATTGCCAGGACTATGTTGATAATTTTCCTTTTAGAGGATAAGGAAAAGGAAAGAGGATTTTGCTTCACAAAAGCAAGAATTTCACCCTTGGGTTTTTAATGCTCTTTTAGGTGTATTTTAGGATAATTTAATAAATATAAATTATTTCTGAAAAGCCTTTTGTGACAAACTAATGTTTTAATATGGCCTTTTTGAATGGAAAAATATAAATTTCTAAATTTAGTGAATCATGTCAGTAAATATTTTTCTTCTGTAGAAAGTGCTATATATAGCAAAATTGTTGAAATATTTGCAGAATCTGTTTCTAATTCTGGAATTATTTGTTTTTTCTTATTTTTTTCAGTCTCCTGAACAACAACCAAATCAGCAAAGTTTCCAGAAATGTTTTTGAAGGACTTGAACATTTGCTATATTTGTAAGTTGTAAGAAAAACCAACAATGGCTTATGATGATTATTATTTTTGCCTTTTTGTTTGAACTAAAGTAAATCTTCACTTTCTTAAAAAGCACTGTCAATCATTACCAAAACTCATATATGAACACTTCTAGGTGTAGCAAATTATTGTTTTCAATAAATTTCACATCTGAAAACATTTCAATATTTATGCACATTTATATTCCCCCACCCCACAAAAATTCTAAATTGGAGAAAAATATAAACAAAGCAAAATTTTCTAACATTTCACATTCAAATCTAATTAGTCAATAATTATTAAAAAACATCCATACCTAAAAAAGAAGCTTTATGTTAACAACTCAGTCATCCAAGACCTTCTAAAGCCAGTGAACACATTACAACTAGGAATTTTAATAAACTTTGTTAAGAACCAAATTTTGGAAAAATTAGCTTACAAATATGACCATTGATAATAGTCATGCTTTTATATATTGTTGGTAAATGGGAATAAAGGCATTTTAAACAACTGCCTCTTTTGACTCAGAAGCCAATGCATGTTGATAACTTGAATGTCGGGAGGTCACTGTTGGATAAGGTTATGTTGGAGGCTGAAGAAAAAACTACAAGGACATTTGTTTCAGCTAGGAGTGAGTGCTGCAACTTTCTTTGCAAAGAACGTTAAGGAGGTAACTAAGATTTTTGCACAAATATGTCCATTTGTAGATGCATTAAGCACTCTGCTCAAAAATTTAAATGTATTCTTTTAAAGAGAAGATGCTATTCCAACATTTTGCTGTGATCTAATTTACACCACTGTGGCATCTTTTTAAAGCACTAGAATTCCTATTACACCCGAACCCAAGAGTCTCATAACTTGTGTGTGCAGCCAAGACACCTCAGCTGGACACAGCCGGACACAGGGCCCCCACAGCTCTTCTCATCAGTCAGTCCTGAGCTATTGTTTCCCTCTTAGAACCAGTCCGTTCTGTCTGCTGTCCTAATCATTCATAAACAATATAGCATGTTTCCTAGTCAGTTTTCTGCTGCTGTAACAGGATACCACAGACTAGGGAAACAATAAAAAATAAAGAAGTGTATTTGGCTCCTGGCTCTGCAGGCTGGAAGTCCAAGATCGAGGTGGGTGCCGCGTCTGGTGAGGACCCTCTTGCTGTATCATAGCATAGTGGGAGGCCAAGCGAGCATGCAAAACACGGGGTAAAAAGGGTGAGACTCCTGCGATAACCAACCTGCTCCCACAGTAATGGCATCAATCCATTCCTGTGGGCAGAGCCCTCGTGATTAACTACCTCTTAAAGGTCCCAGCTCTTAACACCATCACAATGGCAATTAAATTTCAACAGGAATATTGGAAGGAACATTCAAACCATAGAAAATGCCGGGCAGGTCCACGTTGTTCTTCATTTTTATGCTTTACACATTGCTAGGGCTTCTTCAAGCTTCCAGATTGGTGGTGTGAAAAGTCTGCTCCTTGTTAGTGAGGAAGCTTGACCTTCTCCCTGTGTTTCATCTGAAACCTGCTCTGTGGTTCTCTGCTCATTGGCACAGCAAAGAGCAATTCCCTTACAGGAAAACAGATTAACAAACAAAACAAAACAAAAACCTTTATGACTTTGCAAATAATGTCATCTCATTTGCAAATAATGTCATCTCATAGAAGCAATCTCATCACTAGTGCTAATATTTAATTAGTAAGTCTATTAAAATGCATTATTAGCAGGGAATTAATTTTGGATGATGAATATCCAACATTCTTGAGGCTAGATCAATTACATGTACAAGTGCACTATTTGTTCTGGGTGAGAACAAGAAAAGCATTTCACAAAACTTCTAATTGATGCTCTGGCCAGTTAAAACACTGCTTATTAAATGAAAGACAAGAATCTCTGCACTTCTGAAAGATATGTGACTTAGCAGAAGACAAGGATAATTTGTGAATGTTGTATTAAGTAGTAGGTGGTGAATACACTCATGTAGCCACCTCGGTAAATCTTTCCATGTTTTCTTCTTTTTTTTTCTGAGTCCATGAAAATGCCATCCATGTTTTCAATGACAATGTCAAAGCACTGCCCCCCAGACCAGGGAAGTCTGTAGAGGAGAAAAGCGTTGTTGGCTAGAAAACCCATTTGGCTCATACGATACCTACAAACTCATCTCCTGTCTAGCTTTCTTTTGCTTTGTGTACTCGATCCATTGTTTATTTCTTCAAACACAGTGAGTGCCCATCCCCCACCCCACTCTGAACCCATCCTGCTTGTTGTTTTTCCCTTGGCTATTTTTTCTATATTGTTATAGCTTTAATGTCATCATTTCTAGGAATCACCTTAAGTCAACTCATACTTCCTTTTCCCCCTATCATGCTGCCCTGTTTATTTCATACACCATAAAACTTCACTTTTTCTCATCTACTTGTTAACTTGTTTATTTTCTGATTCTCCCCCTAGATTCTTGCAGGCAGGTGGCTGTGCTCTCTTTCCTTACCACATACCAGCATCTAGAATGAACTTCTAAAATGTAGTAACTGCTCATTAAATATTTGTTCAACAAATGCGTGATATTTGATTAATACTCTTAGTTATGCTGAGTTAATTATTCTTAAGAGAGGAATGATAACACTAAAATGCCATTGCTTTTTCAGCAACTTGTATTTATCAGTTATTTACAGTATACCTTTTCCCAAGGATTTCAAGTGTGTATATTACCTAATGTAGTTACAGTGTTTGTATATTCAGGAAGTTAGTTTTTATTAGACTAAATATACCATAGAACTGCAATTTTACCCTGGAAAGCACAAATGGTAGCATATCTTTTCCTCTAAAACAAAAGCATTTCTGAACTTATCTGAAATTCCAATGTGTTTTGATCCAAAACATACCATTGATTCCCTTGGGCAAAAACAAATTGAAATGTCTTTGGACCATTTTGGCTTTCAGATGTACAAGAAAAAGTACACTTGTCTGAGAATATCCTTGGGAACTGTGATTCATTTGTTAGTGAATTTTAGAGCTAAGATACATTGAAGAACTGAGAGCTAAGTGCTCCTTTTCTGTAGTTTAGCAGACCAGCAACTAACTATTAAGAACAGCATTTTCGGTATTCATTATTTTCAGCCAAGTTTGAGTTAATTTAATGATAAACTCCAAAATAAAATTTATTTATTCAGAAACATCTTGGCATCTGCGTGATCATGATCTTGTTACTCATGGGCATTGATAATTGAACACGTTTTGAATTATCTACAGGGCAAACACTGTTGCATATCTGTGCACATTTGTGATAACTTGAGCATTGTTTCCTAGCATTTAAAGAGGAAATTTATTCCACATTCACATCTGTGATTCCGCTTCTGGCCATGCTTCCCATTTTCTAAGTTTAGTTTGTTCTCTGAATTGTAGCTGCTTCTTCCTGCTAGCCAAGCCTGGGCACCTCTGTCCTTATGAACTCCCTTACTGAACACTGCTCCCTCTGCACAGACGCACCTGCTTAGATCACTGGCTGATTTTGTCTCTTGCAGTTGTCCCCTCAGTGCTGGCTTTTTCCATCTCTCTGCAGTCTTTTTGAATTTACTGGGAATCTTGCTCCATTCTATCTGCAATCCATAGATGAAAAGATATTCACTGTTTTTGAAATATTGGGCAAGTAAGTGTCATTGAAGAATCTTACATTTAATAGTGTAACCTTGAGGGACATAACTCTAATGATTTCTGGCTACTATCACTCCTTGAGTTTTAATGATAATCTTTACAAAGGGAGTGCAATTTCCACATGGTTTTTTGTTCATTCTCTGAGTTAGCTTTTGCTATGTAACAAACCACTGCAGAACTTAGAGGCTTAAAGCAGTGAAGAGTTACTATTTTACATGATCGAATCGTGGGTGGACAGGGCAGATTTTCTGGTCTCTAGTGGCTTCATTCCCGTGTCTGGCAATTGCTCAGTATCAGCTGGGATGCCGTTTTCCTCCGTGTGGCCTTTCTTCCTCTAGCCAGCTAGACTGTGCTCGTTCACACGATCTTATCCCTGGCGTAGTCAGGGATGAGTGCTATTCAAGCCTTGCTTGTGTCACATTTGCTAGTGTCCCGTTTGGCCAGTGCAGCCACATGACCAAGATGCGATTCAGCTTTGGAGAAACAGTCCGCGCATCTCGAGGGCGAAGCAGCTCAGTCTCCTTGCAGAGGGGTGCGAATCAGGGGCGGGAGAACTCCGGGCCATTTCTGCAATCTACCACATTCACACAGGACTGGGGGGGTCCGAGAGTGGCATCCAGATCCCAATCGCTGTCAAGCACATCCCGGGCCGGCCACCAGGGTGGACCTATGCAGTGGGCATGGCCGGAGCTCAGAGAGAAGAGGTCGTGTCTCTGCGGGGAGCCACGGAGTGGGGGAGCAGGCTAGACTTGATGGAACAGGAAGTAGGACATGTGACAAAGGGCAAGAAACGGTCTCATATGTGTGAGTGATGGCAAGTATCTCTTAAGGACTGGGTTGCAGGGCCTGAGTGGAGCATGAAGAGAAATAAAGCCGGTGAGTTTCACAAGGGCCACATCATGGGGAGGAGGGTTTGTACGCCAAGCCCTCCGTCTCCACGCTGTCTTACTTCCACGCACTCCAGACCAGCCTCCATTCCCACCACTCTGCCGCGAGCTGTTCGAGGAAGCCACGCAGGTCCTGAATGTACTGACCGTCCTGGTGCACACCACGTCCAACGCTGCGGCGTGGTTCCTTCGTCCGCCGGCACGCTTGCTCTCCTGGTGCTGCCCACGCTGCGCCCCCTGTTTTCCCTCCTGCTGACCTGCCTGCAACACCCTCCACCAGGCCCCCCACCCCGCTCCGTTCTTTTGCACACTTTGCACCCCCTGTGGTTGAACGTATCTGCGCGCACGGTGTCAGTCATCACCTAGATGCCGCTGGCTCTCGCATCTCTATTTCCAGCCAAGATTGCTTTTCTGTTTCCAAATCCACACAGACCTGACCGCTTGCTCGATGTTCCCACAGACAGTTCTCACAGGAGCTTCAAGTTCAACATGACTAAATGTGACTCATTATCTTTCTCCCTGCAAACACGCTCCTTATTTTCCCTTCAAACATGCTTCTTGTTTTGGGATGACAGACTCACATATCATCCAAACTAAACATCAGTGCATCCCACCGGTCTCTCACAGCCTCCCCTGCTGTAATGAATTAGTTGTCACGTGCTTTGGAATCAAGGTTAACCTGGTTTATATCTTTCCCCACAGTGCTGTCTCACGTTCAGACTTAGTTTCCACCACCCTTACTATATAAACCCTCATTTCTCTAAGTTTTTCCTTCTCTAAATCTATGAGGGGTGACAAGTCAGTTTTCTAAAATAAAGGCTCAATTATGCCACTCTTCTTAGAGTCCTTCAATAAATAGCTCCCCATTGCTTCTGGGATGAAATTAAATCCCATTAACACCACATGCAAGTTCCAACTTCATGTACATTTTCAGCCTTCATGACAACCACCTCCTCGAACTCTGTGCCCTAAAGTTCGTGATATGTGGCATTTGATGTCCTCCTGCATTGCCCTCTTCAGACACGCCCTTGATTACTGAGCTGCACTGGGGTGTTGTGACTTCCTGCGACTCCTTCCTGCTCCATGACTCTTCTACTCAGATCACATCACAGACCTATCACTTATTGTCACCTTTCGTGTGTACTAACCATGCACATTACCACTAATCAGTGCAACAAGCCTGGCAGGTGTTACCTATGGAGTATATGAACATAGAATAATTAACTCTTCCAAGAACACCAGTATGGAAATATATGAAGAATGAATGTGGGAACAGAAGCTAAGAAAGCCATCTGGGGTGAGGGCGTAGAGCAATACCACACTCCACCTGCCCCCTGGGAGAGAGCAGGTGGTCAGGTGTATTCAGCAGGTGTATCTGCATAGAGGCACAGCAGCATCAAACAATCATAACTCAAGGAGAACATGTGTCAGCATCACCTAGCTCTGAGTCTGTTTCCACCAGAGTGTCCTGATTGTCATCTAAATCCCAGACAGATTTGCCATCACAGAAAGAATATACTGACTACCCAAGAGTAGTCCAATTTCAAGGAAGTAAAATTTATTGTAAATTAATTGATTTACTGACTAGACTTTTATGAGTTTGGAAAGGGTGAATCAATTTCCAAAAGAATAAAAGATATTTGGGTGCTCTGACAAGCTGAGGAACCTCTGGAAGATCCTCATGGGACCACTCACTCAGCCTCCCCATCTAACATCTGTCCCTATGCTTGCAAATATTTTCTCTCTGTGAAAATCAAGTAGAATGCCATTTCTGGATTACTTTATAATATTGACACATAATCACTTTGTCAGCATATTTTGGTTAGGATATTTCAGTTTTCACCTGTCTCTTTATCCATCCACCTATCCACCCATCCAACAGTCCAAAACTTTATCTACTAACATATATCTATTCATTCATCCATCTATCCATTTATCCTTTCAACAATCATGTAATAAACATCTGCATGCCAGGTGCTGTACGAAGCCCTGGCTATATGTGGCGAGCAAAAAGAATATGACTCTCGCTGTTATGGTATCCATGGGCTGATATAGTAGATTAACATTATTTTGTCATTTTCTACCTTAAATTTTTTTTTTTTGAGATAGCATCTTGTGTCACCCTGGTTAGAGTGCAGTGGCATCATTGTAGCTCACTGGAACCTCAAACTCCTAGGCCCAAGGGATCCTCTTACCTCAGCCTCCCAAATATCTGGGACTACAGGTGTGCACCATGACACCTGGCTAATTTTCCTATTTTTAGTAGAAACGGGGTCTCGCTCTTGCTCAGGCTGGTCCCAAACTCCTGAGCTCAAGCAATTCTCCCTCCTCGGCCTCCCAGAGTGCTAGAGTTACAGATGTGAGCCACTGTGCCTGGCTCATACCTTAATATTTTAATAGTAGATTATCATGTCCTGTGCATTTGGAGTAATTGATGTCCGGAATAAAGTTCAAGAAGCCTGAGGCCTGAGGGGGAAAGAAGAAACATTATAACTGATACCACAGAAATACTAAGGCTCACAAGAGACTGATTGAACGACTAGACACCAATAAATTAGAGAACTTGGAAGAAACAGATAAATCTCTAGGAACATGTAACCTACCAAGACTGACCAGGAAGAAATAGAAAATCTGAACAGACCAATAATAAGTAAGGAGATTGTATCAGTAGAAAAACTTTCCCATCAAAGAAAAGTTCAGAACCTGTTGGCTTCACTGCTGAATTCTGCCAAACATTTCAAGAACTGATACTAATTCTTCTCAATCTCCCAGAAAATGTAGGAGGAGGGAGGACTTCCAGACTTATTATACGAGGCAGCATTACCCTGATACCACAAGACCAGTATCCCTATAAAACATGGGTGTTTCCGGTTGACTCAAACTCTTTGATGCCTCATTTTATGCTTTCACTAATTTCCCACAAGGATAACTTATTTCATTTTTTTCTGGTGCAAATGCGTTTGTGAAGCAGTTTGGTGATACCAGCTCAACCTTAGACATGGCTGGGGTCAATAACACTGTTGACCTGGTAAGAACGATCCCAGGCCACAGGAATTCTTTTTCTTCAGAGATTTTCCTCACTCCTTCCTCCTCCTGGATTTTTCTCTGAATTAAGACTGCTTGAGACCAGGTTCTCCTAACCAACCACATTTCTGCCTCTCATCTACTCATAGGGGTAGAGTCCATAGTGAGAGAATGCAGGTCTGAGAAATGGGGGTGTGGGGGTGAGGAGGAATAGATTCTGCATTGCTTTCAGTTGTGTATTTGCTAATTATGTCAAAAATTTCTTTGAAGTTTGCCTAATATTATACATCTATTTCATGAATAGCCAACTATTCACATCCTCCATGAGACTTTTCCAGATTTCCTCAATAAGAAGTACTTCCCACATTTGAATTACTTCTCTTTTACTCTCTCTGATTTCAATATTTGACTTTCATATAGTTGGTATGTCCTTCTGTTCTATAAAATGATAAGCTACATGGTATCAAGGATTTATTAATTACTTTGTTTTTCAGGCAATGTCTAACACAGTCCCTGCTATTTACATGTGTTAAATGATTATTAAAATTTACAATATTTTTTTAGTCTATAGAATGGATGACTTTGGTGGAACATGATATTCAAAAGTTTAATGAACAGATACATGGAAAAAATTAGTTTTGTATGCTAAAATGAATTGAATGCAATTTGGTAGTTCCAGAGAACAGAATTTGGACTTATAGGGAATATGATTTCAGTTAAGCTGTTTATTCATTTCCATTCATCTGACATATTTTTAAACTAAACTTTTTATTTTGAGATAATTAGAAATTCACATGCAGTTGTAATACATAATACTCAAACCATCTACTTTTCATACAGTTTCCACCAATGATAAACATAGCAAAACTACAGTACAATATGTAAACAGGATGTAGTGTTAATACAGTCAAGATACAGAACAGATCCGTCACTCAAGAGCCCTCATGTTCTCCTTTTATAGCCAGTTCACTTCCCTTTGCCCCACCCCCTCTCTAACTCTTGGCAATCACTAATTGAATTTTCTTTTCCATAATTTTGTTATTTTAAAGATGTTATTTAAATAGAAATATACAATATATAACCTTTGGGATTGCTTTTTTTCACTCAGCATAATTCTCTGGAGATTTATCCAGTGGTTATGTAATATCAATAGTTTATTACTTTATATTTATGAATAATAATATTCCATGGTATGAACATACCACAGTTTGTTTGACCATTCACCCACTGAAAGACATCTGAGTTACTTTCAGTTTATAGTTATTATGAATAAAAATCTTGAGGGTAGTGATTAAAGTTGCTTCACATTTTCAAAAAAAAGAAGAATCAAAAGGTGTGCACATGTTTTTGTGTGAATATAATTTTTTATTCTCTGGAATAAATGTACAGGAATATAATTGCTGGGTTATATCAAGGTTGCATGTTTAATTTTAAAGAAACTCCCAAATTATTTTCCAGAGTAGCTGTGCCATTTTATATTCCTTCCCACCAGTATGAGTGATCCAGTTCCTCTGCATCCTTCTCGACATTTTGCACTGTCACTATTTTTTATTTTAGCTCCTGACATATGTGCAAAATGATATCTCATAGCAGTCATAATTTATATTTCTCTAATGGCTAATGATGTTGAAAATCTTTCATGTGTTTATTTGCCATCCATATAACCTCTTCTGTTCATGTCTTTTGCTCATTTTCTAATTAGATTGTTGGTGGGGTTTTTGTACTGTTAGGTTTTGAGAGTTTACATATTCTAGAGATTAGACCTTTGCCAGATGTATGGTTTCCAAATATTTTCTCCCAGTGTGTAATTTTTTAAAAAGTCTTCTAACAGGGTCTTTCAAAGAGCAAATGTTTTCATTTCAATGAAGGCTGATTTAACAAAGTTTCTTTTTAGGGATTATACTTTTGGTGTAAAGTCTCTTTGCCTAGCTATATATCCAGAATATTTTCTCCTGATTTTTTCTTCCTAAAAGAGTTAAGGTTCTACATCATTTTACATTTAATTCTGTGAATCACTTGGAGTTAATTTTTGGATAAGATGTGAGACTCAGATCAAAGGGTTTTTTTTTTTTCTTACCATGGATGTCAAATTTCTTTAGCACTATTGTTGGAAAGGCATTCTTTCCTCTACTGAATAGCTTTTGCACCTTGGTCAAAAATAAGTTGGCCATATTTTGTGGGTCTATTTCTGGGCATTCTATTTTATTACATTTATCTATATGTCTACTCCTTTACCAAAGAATCTTGATTACTGTAGTTATATGATACATCTTGAAGCCAAGTAGACTGTTTCCTTCCACTTTATTCTTTCCCCCCAAAACTGTCTTAGTTATTCTAATCCCTTCGCATTTCCATTAAAATATAGAATAGTATTGTATATATCTCCAAAATCTTGTTTAGATTTTAATAGCATTATTTTAAATTTGTATGTCAATTTGGGAATAAATGATATATTTACTCTTTGAAACTTGTAATTCATGAACGTAGTATGTCTCTTCATTTAAATATTTTTAATTTTTATGGGTATATATTAGGTATATGTATTTATGGAGTACATTTATGGGGTACATACAATGCCTGTTTCAAAAAGGTCAGTGTACCAAGAAGACACAGAAATCTTAAACATATGCACCAGACAACAGAGCTACAAAACATGTGAAGCAAAAGGTGATAGAACTGGCAAGAGAAATAGATTAATCTATAATTACAGTTACATATTTCCACACCTTTTTTTCAACAATTGATAGAACATATAGACAGAGAATCAGCTAGGATATAGAAGAGTTCAATAACATCATAGAGCAACAGAGTCTAACTGACAATTATAGAATTTTCCACCCCCCCAAAATCAGATTTCACATCCCTTTTGGGCTCTCATACAACACTTACCAAGATAGACCAGGTCCTGGGCCATCAAACAACCCTTAACAATTTAAAAGTATTGAAATCACACAGAGTGTACTCTTTCACCACAGGAGATATCTGCTTGGAAAACAAACGACTTATAAGTAATCCACGAGTCAAAGAGAAAATCTGAAGAAAAATTTTAAAAATACACTACACTGAATAAAAGTGAAAATACAACATATCTCTCTGTTTTTCCTTTCTGTGTTTTTCTTTTTTTTCTACTTTCTTATTGGTTACCTGGGCATTTTTTAGAATTGCACTGCGATCGATCTGTAGCGCTTTTGAATTACCTTTTTGTGCAACTTTTGTGGTAGTTTCTTTGGTTAATACATATTCATAATTTATCAGTCTACTCATGTACTCATCTTACTTATTTAAATATAGAAATATTCCCTTCCCTTAAGTTCCTTTACTCTTCCTTACTTATAAAATAATATTATTTAAGTGCCGTAAATATTTCCTCGTCATATACTGAGAACCACATCAGACAATGCTATTATTTTTGCTCCAACTATCAACTGTAATTTAGGAAGCTGAACAGAAGAGGCAAAATGTATGGTATTTAGTCAGAATTTTCAGTCTTTCCATTATTCCCATTATTCTTTCTTAGTGATATTTCATATTTCCTTCTTCCATTATTTTCTTTTTTTTTTATTTCAGCATATTATGGGGTTACAAATTAAGGTTTCAAATAATGCCCTTTCCCTTCCTCCCCCCACAAGTCTGAGCTTCCAGTGTAACCATCCCCCAGATGGTGCACATCTCGCTTATTATATATGTATATACTCTCCCCCTTCCCCCCTCCCACCTGCCAAATATCCTATTACTGTAGTTCCTATGTATCCACTTAGGTGCTGCTCAGTTAATACCAGTTTGCTGAGTATATGTGGTGCTTGTTTTTCCATTATTGGGACACTTCACTTAGTAGTATGGGTTCTAGCTCTAACCAGGAAAATACAAGGTGTGCTATATCACTGTTGTTTCTTAGAGCTGAATAGTAATTCATAGTATACATATACCACATTTTATTAATCCACTCATGGATTGATGGGCACTTGGGTTGTTTCCACAGCTTTGCAATTATGAATTGGGCTGCTATGAACATTTGAGTGCACGTGTCTTTTTTGTAGAGTGTCGTTGGATCTTTTGGGTAGATGCCCAGTAATGAGATTGCTGGATGAAATGCTAGATCCACTTGTATCGCTTTAAGATATCTCCATATTGCTTTCCCAAGAATGTTGAACTAGTTTGCAGTCCCACCAGCAGTGTAGGAATGTTCCTATCTCTACATATCCACGCCAGCATTTATTGTTTGGGGACATTTTGATAAAGGTCATTCTCACTGGAGTTAAGTGATATCTCATTGTGGTTTTGATTTGTATTTCCCTGATGATTAGAGATGTTGAGCATTTTTTCATATGTTTGTTGGCCATTATTCTGTCTTTAGAAAAGTTTCTGTTCATGTCCTTTGCTCACTTCTTGATAGGGTTGTTTGATTTTTCCTTGCTGATTTTCGTGAGTTCTAAGTAGATTCTAGTTATTAGCCCCTTATCAGATGTGTAGGATGCAAAAATTTTCTCCCATTCTATAGGTTGTCTGTTTACTTTCATGACTATTTCTTTGGCTGTGCAGAACTTTTTAGTTTGATCATGTCCCATTTATTTATTTTTGTTGCTGCTGTGATTGCCTTTGGGGTCTTCTTCATAAATTCTTTGCCTAGGCTGATGTCTAGGAGAGTGTTTCCAACATTTTCCTCTAGAATTCTAATAGTTTCATACCTTAGGTTTAAGTCTGTCATCCAGCGTGAGTTGACTTTTGTGAGAGGCGAAAGGTGTGGATCCTGCTTCAGCCTTCTACAAGTGGCTATCCAGTTTTCCCAGCACCATTTATTGAATAAGGATTCTTTTCCCCAGTGTATGTTTTTGTCTGCTTTGTCAAAGATTAGATGGCTATATGAGGATGGTTTTATATCAGGATTCTCAGATCTGTTCCACTGGTCAATATTCCTATTTTGTGCCAATACCAGATTGTTTTAATTACTACAGCTTTGCAGTATAGTTTGATATCTGGCATATTAATACCTCCCATTTTGTTTTTATTGCCTAGAATTGCTTTTGATATGCAGTGTCTTCTCTGGTTCCATACGAAGCGTAAAATTATTTTTTCTATATCTGTGAAGAATGATGATGGGATTTTAATAGGTATTGCATTGAATCTGTAGATCAGTTTGGGTAGTATAGATACTTTAATGATAGTGAGTCTGCCAACCCACAAGCATGGTATGGATTTCCATCTGTTTACATTCTCTGCTATTTCCTTCCTCAGTGTTTCATAGTTCTCCCTGTAGAGGTCTTTTACCTCCTTGGTTAAGTATATTCCCAGGTACTTTATTTTGTTTGTTGCTATTGTGAAGGGAATTGAGCCTTTGATTTGGTTCTCAGTTTGATTATTGTTGGCATATATGAATGCCTCTGATTTCTGTGTATTGCTTTTGTATCCGGAGACTTTACGAAATTCATTTATCAGTTCCAGGAGTTTCTTGGTTGAATCTTTAGGGTTTTCTAAGTATAATATCATATCATCAGCAAACAGTGAAAGTTTGATGTCTTCTGCCCCAATTTGGATACCTTTAATTCCACTTTCATATCTGATTGTTGTAGCCAGGACTTCTAGCACTATGTTGAATAGAAGTGGAGATAGTGTGCAGCCTTGTCTGGTTCCAGTTCTAAGTTGGAATGCTTCCAATTTTTCCCCATTCATTATGGTGTTAGCTATGGGTCTGTCATATATGGCTTGTATCATTTTTAGGTATGTCCCTTCTATGCCTATTTTATTAACAGTTCATATCATGAAAGGGTGCTGAATTTTGTCAAAAGCTTTTTCTGCATCTGTTGAAAGAATCATGTGGTCTTTGTTTTTGCTTCTGTTTTTGTGGTGAATTACATTTATAGATTTACGTATGTTGAACCATCCCTGCATCCCTGGGATGAAGCCCACTTGGTCGTGATGGATTATTTTGTTGATAAGCGCCTGGACTCGGTTAGCTAGGATTTTGTTGAAAATTTTTGCATCTATATTCATTAGGGATATTGGTCTGTAGTTTTCTTTTTTTGTTGCATCCTTTCCTGGTTTTGGTATCAGAGTAATATTCGCTTCATAAAAGGTGTCAGGGAGCTTTCCGTTCTTCTCGATGTTGTGGAATATTTTCTGCAAGATAGGTACTAGTTCTTCCTTGTAAGTGTGGTAAAATTCGGGTGTGAAACCATCTGGACCAGGACTTTTCTTTTTAGGGAGATTTTTAATTGCTGTTTCTATTTCGGCTCTTGATATTGGTCTGTTCAGGAATTCTATTTCTTCCTGGTTGAGCCTAGGGAGGTTGTGTGTTTCTAGAAATTTGTCCATTTCCTCCACACTTTCCAGTTTGTGTGCATAAAGGTTTTTGTAGTATTCATAAATTATATCTTGTATCTTCTTAGGATCAGTTGTGATATCTCCTTTTTTCTTCCTGATGGAGCTTATTAGAGATTTCTCTTTTCTGCTCTTCGTTAGTCTAGTCAAAGGCATGTCAATTTTGTTTATTTTTTCAAAGAATCAACTTTTTGTTTCATTAATCTCCCATATAGCTTCCCTGTTGTCAATTTTGTTTAGTTCTGATTTGATCTTGTTAATTTCACTTCTTCTGCTGGGTTTGGGGCTGGTCTGTTCTTCCTTTTCCAGCTCTTTGAATCGTTTCATTAGATTGTCTGTTTGTGGTCTTTTTGACTTTTGGTTATAGGCATTTATGGAAATAAACTTTCCTCTCAGAACTGCTTTAGCTGTGTCGCAGAGAATTTGATAACTGTCTCTCCATTGTCATTTTGTTCAAAGAATTTTTTTTATTTCCATCTTGATTTCTTCATTTATGAAGTAATCGTTTGGTAGGAGGTTGTTTAATTTCCACATTTTCATGTAGAAATGTGAGTTTCTGTTAGGGTTGATTTCTACATTTATTTCACTGTGATCTGGGAAGATACATGGTATTATTTCTATTTTTTAAAATTTCTTGAGGCTTACTTTGTGTTCTAGGATATGGTCAATCTTAGAGAATGTCCCGAGAGCTGATGAGAAGAATGTATGATCCAGTGGATTTTGGGTAGAATGTCCTGTAAATGTCAGTCAGACTCAATTGTTCTAGAGTTTTGTTTAAGTCCATTATTTCTTTATTAATTTTCTGTTTGGAGGATCTGTCCTGTGTAGTCAGTGAGGTATTGAAATCTCTGGTTATTATGGAGTTGCTGTTAATCTATTTGCTTAGATCCAGTAAGGTTTGCTTTATGAATCTGGGTGCACCTAAGTTGGGTGCATATATATTTAAGATTGTTATCTCTTCTTGTTGAACTGTGCTCTTCACCATTATATAATGACCCTCTTTGTCTTTCACTACTTTTGTTGGTTTAAAAACTAAATCATCTGAGATTAGAACCACCACACCAGCCTTCTTTTGGCTTCTGCTTGCTTGGAATACTGATCTCCACCCCTTTATTTTTAGTCTATATGCATCCTTGCAAGTTAGATGTGTTTCCTGAAGACAGCATGTACTTGGCCTGTATTTTCTTATCCATTCAGCCAGCCTATGTCTCCTGAGTGGGGAGTTTATGTCATTCACATTTATTGAGAGAACTGATAGGTGTGTCAGATTACTGTTCATTTTGTTGGGTTGGATGTTGTTGCTTTGATTTCTCTCTTGAGCCATTGTAATATCTGGCCTTCAATCTTTAGGTTTTGGTTGTTTTTATATTCATGAGTTTTTATTATGCTGTTCCGTGTGTAACACTGTTTTGAGTACTTCTTGTAGGGCTGGTCTTGTCTTGGTGAATTCCCTCAGACTTTGCTTATCTGAGAATGTCTTAATTTCTCCTTCATATATAAGCTTAGTTTTGCAGGGTACAAGATTCTAGGCTAGGCGTTATTTTGTTTCAAAAGAGTGAGAATGGGGCCCCAGTCTCTCCTTGCTTGTATTGTTTCAGTTGAGAAATCGGGCGTTATTCAGATCGCTTTTCCTTTGTATGTAACTTGCTTCTTTCACCTTACAGCTTGTAGGAGGGGCTCTTTTGTTGATATTTTGGTCAGTCTGATGACTACATGCTGTGGTGTTTTCCTGTTTGCATTGTGTCTCCCAGGAGTCCCTTTGGCCTCTTGTATTTCTAATTATACATTACTGGTTAGACCTGGGAAATTTTCCTCAAGTATTTCTTCAAATAGTTTATCCAACCCTTGGGTTTTTTCTTCCTCCTTTTCCAGAATCCAGTGGACCCGCAGGTTATTTTTCTTCGTATAATCCCACAATTCTTGTAAGCTTTTCTCATGTCTCTTATATTTTTGCTCTAACTCTGTGATTAACTTATTTGATTTGAAGGTGTTGTCTTCAATCTCTGAGATTCTTTCTTCTGTTTGGTCTACCCTATTTTTGAGGCTTTCCACCTTGTTTTGTATTTCCCTGAATAGATTCTTTATTTCTAGGATATCGGATTGATATTTCTTCAAGATCTCAATTTCCTTAGTTGATCTTTGTTCCAATTCCTGTATTTTCTTTGTAGTTTCCTTGTGTTGGTTATCCATTTTTTCTTGCATATCACTGAGCTTTCTTATAATCCAATGTTGGAATTCTTCTTCTGTCATTTTAGTGTTTTTGGTTTGTTCAGTCTCCATTTCTTGAGAGCTGGTGTACCTCCTAGGGGGAGCATTTTTGGTTTGATTTTTTTGAATTTCCAGATATGTTACTCTGGGTTCTCCCCATCTGGATCAATTGATGGTGCTCAGACATCCTCTCTTCTATAGTTTCTTGATCAGCCACTGGGGGGAGCTCTTCCACCATATTTGGAAGGTTCCCCTGATGGGATGGGTTGCTTGTATAGCCTACCCCTGACTGGGGAGGAGATCCAGCCCCAGTTTTTTATTCAACTGGGTGACCTAAGCTGTTCTGGGAAGCCAAGTCTTTTATACTGCCTGCTTACACACTACACAGGCCTAGCGGGTTCTCCCTGGGTCTAGGGGAGAGTGGGTTTTCTTGTCTCACCCCGCCTCCAGGGGTGGAGCCTACCACTTTTGGCAGGAGAGATGCAGGCTGGGGTGAGGAGGTAGCTCCCCAGTCTGCCCTGCACCCAGCACCCCAGTAGCTGTGGCTCCCGTTGGCGCTAGTTCTCTCAGCAGTTCATTGATTGAGCCAGGCCTGGAGAGCCGATTGCAGATTGTGTAGGGGTGGAATTTGTAAGGAGAGTCTCTAGGATGGGTGGGGGAGGGGGGATTGCCTGCCACACCATATGATGGCTGGGCTGTGGACTCCCTCAATGGTGACCGCTTGCCCACTCGCAGGATACCAGCACTTGGGGTGTCTGTTTATGGTGTGCCAGGTGCCAGGTCGGGGGTCTGGGTCATCAGGACGCCCCGTAGCCTCCTCTATGCCTCCTGCCCCCCCACCTGTTCAGCCACAGCCCTCGCTCTTACTGACCCTCCCTGTGCAGTCTTATTCGCCCGAGGCAGTTCCAGCTTAGAGTCCCCGACTTGGTGAACAGCTCTGTAGGGCTGGCCCCGCTCCTTACCAGAGGCCAGACATCTAACTGCCTCCCCTATCAGCTCAGTCCAGTTTCCTCCCGTCTTGGAGCCATCCTAGCACAGGGCTCTGGGGAGTTTCCACTAATGACGGCTCTCTCCAGCACCCGCTTCTCCCGCCGCGATTTCACACCAGTGTCAGACAGGTCCCTGGCTGGATGGGTGTGGAGGTCAATGGGGAGCAAGGATTTCTCCTGTGGGTCTGATCCCACTTCACCCCCTGGCCTGGTGGGCCGGCACCCTCCCACGTGCCCTATTGTTTGTTTGTACTCTCCAGAGAACTCGCTCTTATCTCCCAGTCACCTTGTTTTTCCTTTTTTGAGAGTCCTGCCCTGAACCTCTGCAGATTCTCAATGCTGTCCTTGTAGTGGGGAGACGCATTCGCATGTAGGAGACCAAGATCTGTGTCAACTTCTCTGGGAGCAGGAGTCCGGGGGGTTACCTCTACTCTGCCATTTTCCCTCCCTCTCTCTTCCATCATTTTCTTTCTGTTTAGAGAACTTCCTTTAACCTTTCCTTTAGAATATATCTGCTGTTAACAAATGCTTTTAATTTCTTTTCATCTGAGAATATACTGAATTTCCCTTTATTCCTGGTGAATATTTTAGCTATATATAAGATTCTAGGTTGACAAATCTTTCTTTAAGCACTTCATAAATGTTTCAGTTCATTTTGCTTCTGTGGTTTCTCATGAGAATCCTGCTGTTATTCCTGTGATTCCCCCTGTAAGTAAACTCTCTTTCATCTCTCACTACTTTTAAGATTTTCTTTTTCTTTCTCTTTAGTTTTATGAAATTTGACTAAGAAGTATCTTGGTTTAAGTATCCTGTTTAGGGTTTTTATTTTATTTATTTCTTCATATTATGGAGGTACAAATATTGTTAGGGTTACAAATATTGCCCCTGTCCCCCCTCCCTCCCCCTGATGTGTTCAATCCCCCGGTGGTCTGCATCACACATGTTATGGAAGCATACACCCCTTTCCTCCTCCCCCCTACTGCCTGCCCACCACCTGATTAAAAAGTTTTGTTTTGATTTTTTTTGACATTTTGGTTACATTGTATATCTTTGCCTCTCCCTAAGAAGGGTTAGAGTTATGCCTTTCCCCCCCCAAATACTCGCCACCTCCCTAAGATTGGGTCCCCCCCCCCAATCCCTGGTGAGCATTGCCACCATTTGAAACCCATAGTTTTAATCAGTCAGTACCAATTTGATGTCGAGTAGATGTAGAGCCCATTTTCCAAGTCTCGTGTCACCTCACTTTGGATAACGGGCTTAAGCTTAATCCATGATAGTATAAATGGTGCTAGCTCACTGTCATTTCTTAGGATTGAGTAATATTCCATTGTGAGAATATACCACATTTTAATTATCTACTCATGAATTTATGGGCTCTTGGGTTGTTTCCATGACCGTGCAATAGTGAATTGTGCTGCTATAAACATTCGGGTGCAGATGTCTTTATAATAGAATGTCTTATGCTCCTTTGGGTAGATGCCCAAAAATGCTATTGCAGGGTCGAATGGAATTTCTATTTCTAGCTGTTTGAGGTATCTCCAAATTCTTTTCCACAAAGGTTGCACTAATTTGCAGTCCCACCAGCAGTGTAGGAGTATTCCTGTCTCTCTGCATCCTCACCAGCATTTGTTGTGTTGGGATTTCTTGATATAGGCCATTCTTACTGGGGTTAGGTGGTATCTCATTGTCGTTTTGATTTGCATTTCTCTAATAATTAGAGAAGTTGAGCATTTCTTTGTATGTTTGCATGCCATTATTCTGTCTTCTTTGGAGAAGTTTATTTTCATTTCTGTCTCCCATTTCTTGATGGGATTGTTTGCTTTTTTGTTGTTAATTCTTTTAAGTTCTAGATAGATTCTTGTTATTAGACCTTTATCAGAGGTGTAGAGAGCAAATATTCTCTCCCACTCTGTGGGTTGTCTATTTGCTATACCGATGGTTTCCTTGGCTGTGCAGAAACTTTTTAATTTGATCAGATCCCATTTGTTTATTTTTGATGCTGCAGTGATTGACTTGGGGGTCTTCCTCAAAAATTCTTTGCCTAGGCCAATGTCTGATAGGGTTTTCCCCACATCTTCTTCTAGGATTCTTAAGGTTTCATGCCTTAAGTTTAAGTCTGTTATCCATCTCGATTGAATTTTTGTGAGGTGTGAGAGGTAGGGATCCTGATTTGCTCTTCTGCATGTAGCTAGCCAGTTTTCCCAGCACCATGTATTGAAGAGAAATTCTTTTCCCCAATGTATATTTTTGTCAGCTTTATCAAAGATTAGATTACCGTATACTGATGGTTTCATCTCTGGTATCTCAGATCTATTGCAGATATCTATGCTTCTGTTCTTGTGCCAGTACCAGGCTGATTTAACTATTATTGCTTTATAGTACAGCTTGAAGTCAGGAAGACTGATGCCTCCCAGTTTGTTCTTTTTATTTAAGATTGCTTTGGCTATACGAGGTTTTTTCCTGGTTCCATACGAAGTGAAGAATTATTTTTTCTTGATCTGTAAAGAATGCTGATGGTATTTTGATGGGGATTGCATTGATTCTGTAGATCACTTAAGGTAATATTGACATTTTAACTATATTAATTCTACCAATCCATGAACAAGGTAAATTTTTCCATCTGTTTAAATCTTCTACAATTTCTTTTTTTAGTGTTTTGTAGTTCTCCTTGTATAAATCTTTTGTATCTTTCGTTAAGTATACTCCTAGATATTTAATTTTCTTTGGGGCTATAGTAAAGGGTATTGCATTTTTGATTTGAGTTTCTGCTTGATGGTTCTTGGCATATATGAATGCTTCTGACTTGTGTATATTGATTTTATAACCTGAAACTTTACCAAATTCGGTTATCAAGTCTAGGAGTCTCTTGGAAGAGTACATGGGATTTTCTAGATATAATATCATATCATTGGTGAAGAGCGAGAATTTGATTTCATCTGCCCCCACTTGAGTGCCTTTAATACCCCTCTCCTGACAGATTGCTATCACTAGGACTTCAGGTACTATGTTGAATAGGAGAGGACATAGCGGGCACCCTTGTCTAGTTCTGAATCGAAGGAGGAAAGATTTCAATTTTTCTCCATTTAGAATATTAGCAGTGGGTTTGTCATAGATGGATTTAATAAGTTTAAGGTATGAGCCATCTATGCCTATTTTGTTAAGAGTTTTTATCATAAAGGTGTGTTGGACTTTGTCAAATGCTTTTTCTGCATCTATTTACAGAATTATATGGTCTTTGTTCTTGATTTTATTTATGAAGTGAATTGCATTTATAGACTTGCGTATGTTGAACTATCTTTGTATCTCTGGAATAAAGCCCACCTGGTCATGGTGAATTATTTTTTTGATGTGCTGCTGTATTCTATTTGCTAACATTTTATTTAGGATTTTTACATCTGTATTCATGAGGGATATTGGTCTGTAATTTCCTTTTTTGTTGTGTCCTTTCCTGGCTTTGGTATCAAGGTGATATTGGCTTCGTAGAATGAGTTAGGAAGGATACCATCCTTCTCAATGGTGTGGAATAGTTTCTGTAGTATAGGTATGAGTTCATCTTTGTATGTTTGGTAGAACTCTGAAGTGTAGCCATCTGGCCCAGGACTTTTCCGTTTGGGCAGGTTTTTAATTACTGCTTCAATTTCTGAGCTTGAGATTGGTCTGTTTAGGAATTCTGTTGCCTCCTGCATGAGGAGGATTGCCTCCTGTATGAGGATTCATACAACCTCTTAGGGAGGTTGTATGAATCCAAGAATTTGTCCATTTCATCTTCGTTCTGTAGTTTTTGGGCATATAGTTTTTTATAATAGTCAAATATAATGTTTCGTATTTCTTTGGTATCTGTTGTGATCTCTCCCTTTTCATTTCTTATTGAGTTTATTACAGTCCTTTCCCTTTCGGTCCGTGTCAATATAGCGAGAGGGCCATCGATTTTGTTTATATTTTCAAAAAACTAGCTTCTGGTTTTGCTGACTTTTAGTATAGTTCTCTTGTTCTCCATTTCATTCAGTTCTGCTTTGATCTTTGTTATTTCTTATCTTCTATTAGGATTGGAAATTGTTTGCTCTTCTTTTTCCAATTCCTTGAGCTTATTCATTAGGTTGTAAGTATCTAAGTTTTCTGTTTTTTCGATGTAAGCATTAATTGCTATTAGTTTTCCTCTCAGGTAAGCTTTTGCTGTATCCCACAGGTTTTGGTAAGCAGTATCACCATTATCATTTTGTTCAAAGAAATTCTTGATTTCTCTTTAAATTTCTTCTTTACCCAAGAATTTTTCAATAATAGATTGTTTAGTTTCCATGATTTTATGAGGGGTTGGGTGTTTCTATAGGAATTGAACTGTAATTTTATACCGTTATGGTCAGAGAAGATACAAGGTATAATTTCTATTTTCTTGAATTTTTTGAGATCTGGTTTGAAGCCTAGGATGTGATCAATTTTGGAGTAGGATCCATGGGCTGCTGAAAAGAATGTAAATTCAAGTTTGTTTGGATGGAATGCTCTATAGAGATCTGTCAGACCTTTTTGATCAAGGGCTTTATTCTGGTCCATTATTTCTTTGCTTATTTTCTGTTTGGAGGATCTATCCAGATCATTCAATGGGGTGTTGAAGTTCCCTGCTACTATGGTAGTGTTATGTAACAAGGTGTTTATATTAGGCAAGGTTTGCTTTAAGTAATTGGGTGCTCCTGTATTGGGTGCGTAGATATTAAGAATTGTTAAATCTTCTTGTTGGATCTTCCCTTTCACCATTATGTAATGACCATCTTTATCCTTTTTTACTTTTGCTATTTTAAAGCTTATATTATTTGCAAATAGTATAGCTACCCCAGCTTTCTTTTGAGTTCCGTTTGACTGGATGATAGTTTTCCAACCCTTTACCTTCAGCTGGCGAGCATCTTTGTGGGGTAGATGTGTTTCCTGTAGACAGCAGATGCTAGGCTTGTGAATTTTTATCCACTCTGCCAGTCTATGTCTCTTCAGAGGACAGTTTAAGCCATTTACATTTATTGATAGGATTGAAATTGGAAGAAGGTTACCATTCATATTGTTGGGCGGAATCTGGTTGCTTTGTCTTGCTCCTTGGGCCATCATTTAGTTCAAGATCTAAACTTTAATTCCTTGATGATTTCACTTTGAGGAGTGTCTACCACCCTTTTCGGTTAGAAATGCAGGTCTAAGAACTTCCTGTAGGGATGGTTTGGTCTTTGCAAATTCCTTCAGTGATTGTTTGTCTGAGAAGGACTTTATTTCTCCCTCATAGATGAAACTTAATTTTGCCGGATAAAGAATTCTAGGTTGGGCTTTGTTCTGTTTTAGAAGGTTAAGGATAGGCACCCAATCCCTCCTGGCTTGTAAGGTTTCAGATGAGAAGTCAGCTGTTAGTCTGATAGGCTTACCTTTATAGGTCATTTGCTGCTTTTGTCTCGCTGCACAGAGAATCGTTTCTTTCACATTTACTTTGGTCAGCCTAAAAACCACGTGGCGAGGTGATTGCCTTTTCATATTTAGTCTCCCTGGAGTTCTGTGTGCTTCTTGTAGTTGGATATCAAGATTTCTGGCCAGGCCTGGCATATTTTCCTCCATTATTCTGTGAAATAAGTTTTCCAGCCCTTGAGAATGTCCCTCTTCCCCTTCCGGAATCCCAATCAATCTGATGTTTGGTGTTTTAACATAATCCCACACTTCCTGTAAACTTTGGTCTTGTTTCTTGTTTCTGTGTTCCCTTTCTTCCTCTGATTTTTTTAGAGCATAGGCATAATCTTCATGTTCTGAGATTCTTTCTTCTGCATGGTCCATCCTGTTCTTTAGGCTTTCCACTGAATTATGAAGATACATGATTGTTTCCTTTATTGCCAGAATTTCTGTTTGGTTTTTCTTGATAGTCTCAATTTCTTCGGAGAATCTTTCATTCATTTCTTGTATTGTTCTTGTGGTTTCTCTATGTTGTGATTCTATTTTCTCTTCAATTCCATTCAGTTTTGTTGCAATCCATATTTGGAAATCTTCCTCTGTCGGTTTACTTATATCATGTAAGTTGGTGTCAGATGATGGAGAATGAGTATTTTGCTTTGGAGGTGACATTTCTCTCTGGTCCTTCATGTTTCCTGTAAAATTTCGCTGGTTCTTTCTCATCTGGATGCTTTATTGAGGATTGGAGATTTAGGGAATGGATTATGAGCTAAAATCAGCTGTGCTTGAGCTGCCAGGGACCACTGAGAATCTCCACTGAGGGGTGAAGACTGTCCCTTTTCCATTTGTCACCAGTGGAGCTTTAGTCGCTGCAGACCCCTGGGGAGGATCCACGGAGGATGGCGCTAGCTCACTCTTACGCCCCTTGCCAGGCAAAGCTCAAGCAGCTGGGGACCGTAGACAAGTTCCGCTGAGGAGTGAAAACTTTCCGCGCCCCGTTGGTGGGTCTTGGGCTGCTGGAGACCCTTGGGGAGGGTCCGCAGAGGATGGCTCTCACCCCGCTTTCTGTCCCTTCACTGGGAGAGTTCAAGTGGCTGGGAACTGCGGACAAGATCTGCCGAGGGGTGAACACTATCCGCGCGTCCCTGCGTCAGCCGAGCGTGGGGCGCTGGAGACCCCTGGGGAGGGTGTGCAGAGGATGGTTCTCACCCCACCTTCTGTCCCTTTACTGGGAGAGTTCAAGCGGCCGGGAACCACAAACGAGTTCCTCAGAGGGTGAACACTATCTGCGCTTCCCTGCAGAGGCGAGGCGTGAGACGCTGGAGACCCCTGTGGAGGGTCCCCAGGGTTTGGCTGTCACCCCACCTTCCGTCCCTTCACTGGGAGAGTTCAAGCGGCTGGTAACTGCGGACAAGTTCCGCCGAGGGGCGAAAACTAACAGGGCGTCCCTGGCAGCGGCGCGGCTTGGGCTGCTGGAGACTCTGGGGAGGGTGTGCGGAGAATGGCTCTCATCCCGCTTCTGTCCCTTCACCGGTAAAACTCAAAGGGCTGGGAACCGCGGACAAATTCCGCCGAGGGGTGAAAACTATCTGCGCATCCTCGGTGGCGGCGGGACTTGGGCCACTGGAGACCCCGGGAGGGTCCCAGAGGATGCCTCTCACTCCCCTCTTCCACTCCCTCCCTTACGGAGCTTGGGCCGCCACCCGAGTCTACCGGGCAACTCAGTCAAATCAGCAATCTGTCTCACTTTTCTGTCCCTTCACAAGCGAGGCATAAGCCGCTGGTGTTTATAGATCTCCCAGCAAAGGCGACCTTGCACCGTGCCCTGGAGATTTCAAATTACTTTCCGCTCCTGCCTCCTCTCCAACCTGCCTGCCTGTCCATGTTACCTCTTCACGCTGTCTTCAGGCACTTTCCTGCTTGCGTGGGTGTGGAGGTCGGTGAAGAAGTCGTCCCCCTGTGGGAAGGGTCACACAGCCATTTGGCTGGCTGCTGAGCACGGCCAGCTTACACTCCAATCTCCGCAGTACCACTCGGATTCTCGGAACTTCACAGTAAATCCACTGAGTCACTTTATTCCTTTTCTGGCACTGCTGCCCCTCGAAGCTTCCCTGCAATTCTGTGAAGCTGATCCTGTGGGAGAACTACCCGCTCGAGTGATTTAGTCTGCCTTCTTCACCTCCCACTCCAAGAACAGAGAGCAAGGAGGTCATCCCTAGTCCGCCATCTTTAACAAAGCCTTCTATCCTGTTTAGCGTTTATTCATCTCCTTGAATCTGTAGGTTAGTCTCTTTTGCCAAAACTGGAAGTTTTCACCCAACATTTCTTTAAAGACATTTTAGCCTCATCCTTTTCCTCTTCTCTTTCTAGAACTCTGATGAAACAGATTATAGATATTTTGTTATAGCCCCATGAGTCCCTGAGGCTGTTCATTATTTTAGAGTTTGGGTTGCCATAACAAAGGCCTACAGGCTGCAGGGCTCACAAGAGAAGTTTGTTTTCTCACACTTCTGGAGGCTAGAAGTCTAAGATCTAGGTGTTGGCAAAGTTGGTGTCTCCTAAGGGCCTTCTCTTTGGCCTGCAGATGGCTGTTGTCTTTGTCTGTACATGATCTTTCCTCTGTGTCAGTATCTTAACCTCCTCTTCTTACAAGGACACTAATTTTTTGAATTAAGGCCCACTTATGTGACCCTATTTTACCTAAATTTCCTCTTTAAAGGTCTTATCTTCAAATAGTCATATTCTTAGGTGCTGGGGGTTAAGACTTTGGCATATGATATTTTTGGGGGAAGTATACAATTCAGTCCATAGCAGCACTTATTTCTTGCCTTCATAAAACTTATTGTGAGATACTGCTGGTTCTTGTTATGGCGAATGACTTTTGGATGAAACCCAGACATGTTGAGTATTATGTTATGAGCCTCTGGATCTTATTTGGACCTTCTGTTTTAGCCAACTTCCTCTGACACTGCTCTGTGCAATGAGGGGAGGCTGCCTCACCGCGGTCAGGTGGGAGCAAAGTCCAGGTTTCCCTCGGCTTCCACTGTTCCACGTGCTGGTGGGACTCTGGTACTTCCAGCTAGACTGGGACTGCCGGCCTTCAGCAGCCTCCGCTGAGCCTTTCCTTGCTGGCGGAGGTGCAAATGCCTTATTATTGCTCCCCACATGAACTGCATTGATGCCATGCAGTGGGGGAGGCCTCATTTCTGCTTCATAGGGGTTAAAATGCTGACTGCTCACTGTTCTCCTCTGGCAGCACCCCAGTGGGCAGCCGCAGGAGCAGGTCTTTGCTGCTTGTTTGAGGTGGAACTCGAGGCTTTCTCTGTGGTCTTTGCTGCTACCAGGGGTGGGTTTCATTATTATCACCATTTGGGAAAGAAAGTTCCAGCTCCCTCCTTTGCCTTCTCTGGCACCACTCTGCGGGTGCTGGGTGCCTCTCTGCAGCCTTGCAAGGGTGAGGGTCTGGGACTCCCGCTCCACGTCTGCTGGCGGGGCTGAGCCACCATTGCTTGTATGGTGTTTTGCTGGAATAAACGTATTATTTTCTAAAAGCTTTCTGTCTTGCTAGACTTCCCCTTCCTTCATTTCTTTGGGATTTTTATCATCTGTGCTCACTGACATTTCCTAGGCTTTGGCTTGTTCACCTTCAAGGCTGGAATAAATGAGGAAAAAGAAAACCCAGAAAATCATCATGTGTCATTCCTTGGGCTTTGACATTCCTAGCAGATTTGCTTTCCTCTACCTTTCAGAGCTTCTTGTATTTGTCTTACGTGTAATGCCCGGAATTTTCAGTTGAATTTAGCAGGAGAAATATGAGCAAAGACTTCTGCTTCACCTTCCCCGAGGCAGAAATCTTTACAAACACTTTTCAGTATGTTCTTATTTTTACTAACAAAAAGAAATAACTAGTAATCATAACTCTCCAGTATGTGATAAAATATCTTTTGAAGATGTGGTAAAATATATATTACATAAAATGTACCATTTTAACAGTTTTAAGTACACTGTTCAGTGTCATTAAGTACATTCACAGTATGGTGCACTGTCACCACCATCCATTTCCAAAACTTCTCATCATCCCCAGCAGAAACAGCGCTCACTAGACAGTAACTTCCCAGTCCTCCCTTCCCTCAGCCCTAGCAACCCCTGTTCACTTTCTGTCGCTATGAATGTGCCTGTTCCAGGTACCTTGAGGAATCATTCAGTATTCACACTTTTGTGTCTGGGTTATTTCCCTTAGCACCATGTTCTCAAGGTTCATCTATGTTAGGGCATGTGTTAGAATTTCATTCCTTTTTAAGGCTGAATAACATCCCATTGTATGGATGTACCATATTTTTTTAAATCTATTCATCTGTCAATTGGACATTCTGGGTATTTCTATGTTTTGACTATTATGAATTATGCTGCCATGAACGCTAATGTGCATGTATCTGTTAAAGCCCTGCTTTCAATTCTTGTTGGTATATAATAGAAGTATAATTGCAAAATTTGTTTTTATGCAATCATTTACTCATTGATTATTTTTATTAGTTTACAATCAGATGTTCCTCGGCTTCTGATGGGATTATAATCCAATAAGCCCATGATAAATTGAAAACACTAAGTCAAAAATGAACTTTTGACTTACAATATTTTCAATTGATGATTGGTTTATCCAGGTATAACTCCATTGTAAGTTGAGAGCCTACTGACCCCATATAGCTCTTGCACCATCATAAAGTCAAAACATTGTAAGTTTGGACCATCTGTACTCATTCACTTATTCAACACATTTCTTCATCATCATCCATTTGTCAAACACTGTACTGATATTTTCAATACATTACATTTTTATGGTGTATTACAAAAGATTTCTAAAAGTATCTCATTGAATTTTCACAATAGTCTTATGACATGATATATTAATATCCCAACTGCACAAATAAAGGAAATATATCTTTATAAGTTTAATTTTCTGGGAGTTACATAGCTGAGTCCAGATTCACATTTCTGTCTTGTAATGTTGAGCGCAACACTTCTTTTAGTTGACAACCTTAAATTATTTAAGCAAAGTTTAGATTATCATTTGAGAAGAATGTTCTAAAAATATGTTCTCTAACTCAAAACTCCAGAAACTTTGCCCTTAGAAGGAATCTTATAGATTATGTAAAAGCTATTTTTGAAGGCGTAAACATTGTTTTAACTTAAGCCTATTTTTACGATTGAGAACAATGTCTATGAAAACGGCATTGTCAGTGGTGTGTACATAGTTTAATGAGTAAATATTTAAAGAATCATGTCAACATACATTTTTATCAATTTATTGATTTTTAATACATAACTGTTTTCTAATTTTTTTTTTTATTTTGTGAAGGTGTTTCTCAGTTGATGATTGTATTCTTGGAGCTTTTCTCTGGCACTAATCTAGTACCTCATTTCCAAAATGAATAAATGTTCAATCAAAGGTGATGATTTAAGTTCTTGGCTTTGATTGTTGTAGACTAAAATAAATTTGTTATTGGAAGACCACACTCTAATCTTAAGTGAAAATATTTCTGGAATATTTAACACATGTTAATAAAAAGAATATCACTGTCATTGGCTTAACTTATCTGGGATTTTTTTCAGAAAGGAAAAAGGAGTGAGATAAGTTGTGAATAATTTTTAATTGTCATTTTTCTATTAGTGTTTAGGATCTTTGGAAAGTAATGAATCATTACAGTCTGAAATAATGCAGAATGCAGTTTTAGGATATAGGAGAAAATTTAGTTTGACCCCCAAATAAGAATCTAAATGACTTCAGGAAAAACTTTGTCCACTTCAAGACTATTGCATATGTATCATTTGTTTTAGTTATAACTGATATAATACATTTTGAATTTATTGAATTATGAGTATAAATTTCATATGTATTTCTAATTTACAATTTTATGCATTTTTATCTACTTCCTTGACTCTTATGAATTCTAGCTTGATTATTAGAATTACCTAATGAGTACAATGTCATGTTAAAGTATACACTATTGTAAGTAGATAAACATATATAAGTAGTGGGTAAGGGGACAGCACGTAGCTTATAATGGTGGTAACTTTTAAAAATATAAAGGCCTCCAGTTTTGTGGGATTTCGTGTTGCTGAAGACATTATTGGGAAGAATTCAGAGATGAGAAGGATGAGAAGGCAATAATAGCAGAAAAATCAGTGGTTTTGCTTTTCCTCTTTTTTGCTTCATTTCTTTTCTTATTTAAAAACACAGTATCAGTTTAGATTCTCTTGGTTGCAATAGACCAAACCAAAACAAACAGAAGCTAAGCAATCACACTGCTGGGCAGGCACAAATACCGCAGAAGCGGCGCTGACCAGCCTTGGGGTGGCGCAGAGGGTTTCACTCGCCGGTCGCCCGTGTCTCAGGCCGCCCTGCGCCCCGTCCGGCCTTTCGCTCTGCCTGGTGGGCCTGGGCGGCCGCGTGTCTTCCCCTCGCGAGCAAAGCTCCTCTGCCACACTCTGTACTGCCCTGCCCAGGGAAGAGGGCGGATTTCTTCTGATGACGAAGACAGATGCAACTTAATGTATGAAAAGTCCTGCAAACGTCCCCCGTATCTCACCGGCCCGTGTCCTTGAGGCTGGCTCAAACGCGGCAGGTAAGAAACAGGTCCCAGTGCGGCAGTCCCGCCCACCGCCCACGGCCCGCCGCCCACCGCCCACGGCCCACCGCCCACGGCCCACGGCCCACGGCCCACCGCCCACGGCCCACCGCCCACGGCCCACGGCCCACGGCCCACGGCCCACCGCCCACCGCCCACGGCCCACGGCCCACCGCCCACGGCCCACCGCCCACGGCCCACGGCCCACCGCCCACCGCCCACCGCCCACCGCCCACGGCCCACGGCCCACGGCCCACCG
>VSMD01038194.1:0-43070 GCA_008750895.1 Mirza zaza | reverse complement strand
AAAGGAAAAAGCAGAAGAACCCACAAAAAAGAGAGGAGAAGTATGTGATAAAGGAGAAAAACTGGGAGAGTGGTAGTCCAAGGAAGAAAAGACTCAGAAGGGATTGTCAGCCTTGTTGAACTCTTCCAACAGAGAGGTACTGTTATCCCCATTTTATAAAAGAAGAAGCTGAGGTTGGGAGAGGCAGAATGAATTATCCAAGCTTAAGTGGCAGGAGCCAGGATTTAAATCCAGGTCTGGTTGTGAAGCTGCTTCTCTTAACCATCAGTCATCAAGGGATGATACACCTTTGGCAAAGTAGTGGTAGCAACAGAAACCAAGGACTTGAAGACTGAAGAAGTGTAGATTGGACTACTTTTTTTTTTTGAGACAGAGTCTTACTCTGTTGCCCGGGCTAGAGTGCCGTGGCATCAGCCTAGCTCACAGCAACCTCAAACTCCTGGGCTCAAGCAATCCTTCTGCCTCAGTCTCCCAAATAGCTGGGACTACAGGCATGCGCCACCATGCCCGGCTATTTTTTCTATATATATTTAGTTGGTCAATTAATTTCTATTTTTAGTAGAGACGGGGTCTCGCTCTTGCTCAGGCTGCCTTCGAACTCCTGATCCTGAGCAACCCGCCCGCCTCGGCCTCCCAGAGTGCTAGGATTATAGGCGTGAGCCACCACACCCGGCCAGGGGAATAATTTAATAAATGGGAAATACTTAGTTAAATAGGTAATAATAACAATCCCTTTTGTGCATATATCCACACAGTAAATGGATCTGTATCCATAGAAATTAAATGTATTTAACTTTGAAGACAAATAGTCGATAAAAATGAGATTGTTACTTACATTAATGACAAGTGCACAGAGCTGAAACTGTTCTGGGGTAATAATTTCATGGTAACAAGGTTCCTGAGCAAGCTTCATTATGGCACTACCAGCAGCTAATCGCAAGCGAGACATATCAGATTTACTATAAACAAACAAAAAAGAAATAAACATTTCCTATAACCATTACCATTCATAAAAATGCTTTGATCCCTTTTTGAATGTAAGGTCCTTAGAGGATAATTTATATATGAAATGACATAATATATAAAAATGGGAAAACTACCTTAAGTCCATGAACTCAACACAGGGTAAAACGCCCAAATCATTGTGATTTTTTGATAACAAGTTTATCTGCCTTCATTCCTAGTTACGCTCTAGCCTAGATCTTCCAACATAGCCAAGCAAGAATGCTTTCTCTGCACGACTGCACATTCCTTGGAAGCGGGGATTTTTGTATCTTTAAATAATGCAGCAGTCAGGCGTCGTGGTATTCACCTATAGTCCCGGCTTCTTGGAAGGCAGAAGTGGTAGGACAGCTTCAGCCCAGGAGTTTGAGGCCAGAAACATAGTGAGAACTCATCTCTAATAATAATAATTTTAAAAATTAAAAATAAAGAGCATATCAATACTTAGTATCTGATAATGTTCAATAAATACTGAATGTATAAATGAATGATTAAACCTCTTTCCTGTAACACTGTGGGCCCTCAGGTCTCCCCAGTTCTGTGGAAAAGTTGTCTTCCATCTTTCATAAAACTGGTCCCTGGGTGCCGAAAAGTTTGGGGACCACTGCTGTAATACAAATTTTAAATAGGAATATGGCTGAGCACAGTGGCTCATGCCTGTAATCCCAGCGCTTTAGGAGGCCAAGGCAGGAGGAATCATTGAGGCCAAGAGTTCAAGACCAGCCTGGACAACACAGCGAGATCCTTTCTCTACAAAACATAAAACAAACAAACAAAAAAAAAAAACGACCACTTGCCAGATGTGGTGGTACACACCTAGAGTCCTAGCTGCTTGGGAGGCTGAGGTGTAAAGGATTACTTGAGCCCAGACATTCAAGGTTGCAGTGAGAAACTGCGTCAGTGAACTCCAGCTAGGGCAACAGAGTGAGACTCTGTCTCAAAAAAAGCAACGTACGCTATCACAAGTAGAATTCTTTAGTTATCTCTGTTGGTGCTCTTGGGCCCTTTCTTCCAAGGATTTGAAAGAAACAAGGATTATGAAAAATTGAGCTTTTGTTTCCATTTTAAAAGGAATAGAAGCAAGATGGCAATTTTATAGATTTGAAGAGTGAAAATGTGTAGAAATGTTAACAATTTTGTTTTCTTTTTGCATTTGTAGAACCACAAAGAGGCTTTGTCTCTCCCTTCTTTGAACCACAACTGAAATTTTAATTCTTTTCAAGGCACTCAAGTCACTCCATTTATTTAATCACTTCACTGCAGGATAAACTCCTTGGAGGCAGGGACTTTACTTATCTGTTTGTGCTGCAATGCTTTTCATAGTATTTTGTAAAGAGTAGAAATTCAAAAACATACCTGTTTAATTGAACCAAATGTTCACACTAACTTTAACATTAGACTATAATGATTATGACTAAATATTTACTGGAGAAAAATTCATAGTCTTTAGGAGTGAAGAATAATATACTAGTACAAAGATGAACCCTGAGTATATAAAATTTAATTCCAGAGCACATGGAGAAATTACAACATTTAGTATTAATCAGACAAATAATTCCTAAGTAAACGCTACCAAAATTTCTGAGCTCAGAAAATGGGAAATAAAGAAAAATCTCACCTGATCCTCTTTTGCTCTGTCAGGTCACCCTCGCTAACCAACATCGCTGATAATAACCGAAGAGTTGAATTGGCAGATTTAGACTGGTTGTTTTTCATACCCAACAGCCACCTTACCAGAAGTTTAATTGCCTGTACCTATAAAATATTAACATGCTAAAAAAAGAAAGCAACTTAAAATTCCAAAAGGGAAGATCAATTTATACTAACTAAATTAATGAGATTATTTATCCTCAGCAGCAGTTATGTTTTATTAAACAAATCTACTGGATAATAACAGTAATAATAAGAACTACTATGTATTCTGTGTTTAATATGTACCAGGCATTTTTCTTAGAGCTGTACATGTATTAACTTATTTAATATCCCACAAAACTCTACGAGGGAGGTAGTCTTTTTCCCCAGTAGGCAAGGGAACTGAGACTATGATAATTTGCTCAAAGTCTGGATGCAGGCCGGGTGCAGTGGCTCACGCCTGTAATCCTAGCTCTCTGGGAGGCCGAGGTGGGCGGATCGTTTGAGCTCAGGAGTTCGAGACCAGCCTGAGCAAGAGCGAGACCCCATCTCTACTATAAATAGAAAATAAATTAATTGGCCAACTAATATATATAGAAAAAATTAGCCGGGCATGGTGGCGCATGCCTGTAGTCCCAGCTACTTGGGAGGCTGAGGCAGCAGGATTGCTTGAGCCCAGGAGTTTGAGGTTGCTGTGAGCTAGGCTGACAGCACGGCACTCACTCTAGCCTGGGCAATAAAGTGAGACTCTGTCTCAAAAAAAAGTCTGGATGCAGAACTCAGACTTTTCACACTTAAACACTTGTCTAAGATTTTTAGGTTATTCAAAAATGTATACTTTATAACTGATTACAGTGAATAAAAACAATTTAGATAGGCTTTCATATTTTTTGTAGAACTGAAAAACTACTTTGAAAAAACCATCGAGTTTGATTCTGTCTCACTTAACACTCTGACCAAAAAAATTGGTGTTTCCATATTATTTGTAGACATAATGAGTTGGAGACCTCTACTTAGAAAACCGTTATCAGTATATGTGAAAAAACTGGCCAAAAAATTTAAGTAGCATTCACTATATATTTATTGACAACCTAGAAAAAAGGAATTGATAGAATATATGAAGACAATGAAGCTATATAAAGTGAAACAGATTATCAAAGAAGATGATATTATCTCTTATTTTAAATCCCAAACCCACTTTGAAAATCACCTTATTGAGGTTTAATTTTTATCTATCAAATGTCACCAATTTGGTGACAACCATCTATCTTTGCCAACTTAATATTCATATGTTTGTAGGTAGTAGTGGGTTAGGCCTGAGTTGCTTTGAGCACCAATATTCTACAATCAATCTCTGTGTAAGACAGCCTCACTGAGATTGTTATAACAGGCAGAAAACACGGATGTTTATATATATAATAAATAATAACAACTACAATATCCCTGAGAAACAAACAACTTTTTGCTAAGGATTTTGAAATAAAGCACTTCATTAAAAAATGCTTGTTAACTATTAGGTAAAAAAAAAAAAAAAAGAAGAAAAAGAAAAAAAAGGATACCTACAAATGTTCCCTTTTTCAACATAAAGGTTCTCAAGACCAACACAAATTTACCTTTGCCAGTACTTCAGGGGAAACCTCTTCATCTGGAGACCATAATTTTCCATTCTTTTCACCTGTAGACTATAGACAATTGAATAAATTTAGCTTTTAGAAAGAAAAAATTTTAAGTTTTTGCTCATTAAGTTTTTCATGCTAATCAACACAGGCTCTGAGTAACCTATAGGAAAGTCAGGAACCAGAACTTAGAAAAGAACAAAGTTGGAAGATTCATGCTTTCCAATTTGAAACTTACTCTGCCTACAGTAATCAAGATAGTATGGCTGGTATAGGCATAAGAATAGACATACTGATAGTAGGAATAGAATACAGAATCCAGAAAACACTTAATTGGAACACTCATGCTTTGCTGGTGGGAATGTAAAATCGTACAGCCACTGTGGAAAACAGTCTGGCAGTTCCTCAAAAAGTTAAATTATAGAATGACCATGTGACCCAGCAATTTTACTCTTAGGTATATACTCAATCAGAAAACAGGGACTCAAATGTTCATATAAGTATTATTCACAATAGCTAACAAGTGGAAATAACTCAAATGTTCATCAACAGATGAACAGATAAACAAAATGTGGAATATATTAACATACAAGGAAGATTATTCAGCCATAAAAGGAATGAAGTTTGAATACATACTACAACATGGATGAGCCTGGAAAACATGCTAAGTGAAATAAGCCAGACACAAAATGACAAATATTCTATAAGAGATTATCTAGAATAGGCAAATTCATAGAGCCAGAAAGAATAAAGGTTATGAGGGCTAGGCAAGGGGGAATGGGGAGTTATTGCTTAAAGAATACACAGTTTCTGTCTGGGTGATAAAGTTCTGGAGGTGGATGGTGGTGGTGATTAGGCAACAATGTGGAGATACATATATAAAATGTCAGTGAATTGTACAGTTAAAAGGGCAAATTTTACATTACATATATTTTACTATAATAAAAAAGGCTATCTTAAAATATGATCTCATCAACAATTAAGTCATCATCTAAGAGATGTCTTAAATGTCACATTTGCTGACAGCCCTCTATCAAGAAGTGCACACGACAGCATGGATGTAGGGAATGAGACTGAGGTCATATTCTTCCCTCCTGGTCTACTGCATTCGAAGGTGGAGGGATGTGGGTATAGAAAGTAAACTAGCAGCTGTCTTTCTTTTTAATTTCCTGATATTGAGGGCTCAAGACTATTAGACTATGTGGGTGGGTTAGAGATGTCTGGGTAAGTTGGATTTGTGGTAAGTTATACACAATAAGAATAGTTTGTGTCTATTCAATTACTCTTAATTTAGAGACATTTGGTAAAGTAGTGATTCATAATCAAGAGGTGTTTCAGAAATCACTCAGGGAGACTTTTCAATATATACATTCCTGGGTTCAAACTCAGAGGTAATAAATCAGAACACACACATACTTCAATGAACTAGTGCCAAAAGTGCAATGTAGTAAAAAAAACTAGTCAAAAACCAAACCCACTTACATCTTAACAATGTTTAATAAAACAAAATTCTAGCACTCCAGAAAATTGTAAACTGTACTTCAAAGGTCAGGATAATAGCATCTGACTTGTATATTTTACTTCACGATTCTCCAATCTCATCTTCTCATTTTTTCCTTGTTAAATGTTAAGTTCTATTAATAACTACACTGAAATCAGGAAGTCATTTGGAAATTTAATATATAAATAAAAAGGGCTAATATACAATCATTTAAAAGGAAAAGAGAATGTATTGTAGAGAGAAATGGAAGTGCTTCTGTGATGAACAAACATGTAAATAGTCTTAATCTCACAATTCTAAATTTAATAAACGAGGAACTTACCCTATCATTCATTAGCAGATCTTTCACAATAAAATTTGCTACTACAGATTTCATAGGGGAAGCAAACTGATCTGGTGCTAACATAGAAATGTGGCCCAATGAAACTAATGGAGTTATAAGTTGTTCTGGTACATCAGCATTCAGACTCCTACTGAGTGGCTGTAAAAATAAAGCAGACAAAATTACCAATTTGTTGCATAAACATACAGACATTCTACAGAAACAGTAAATTTTCCTGAGTCCTCCTGAATTTATTATGCCCAAACCAATCTGTTTTAGTGATAACTAATTTCAACCACATTAGACACTTGCTTCTTAATCCACCTACTAAAATATTATGATTGACAGAATGTAGCAAAAAGATAAAAAAGAAGCCTAATAAAAGAAATAAAAACAAGAATGCTTCTGATTCATCAAATCAGCATTATTTTCAACCCATCTACAACAAAAGTTTTGCTATATTAGTGAATTTCTTATCCTGTGAGACATTTTAAATGACCTTGAACCACAAAAATAAGAATTAACTGGGTTCTGTTCATACTATCTCCAATTTATGATAATAAGAATACCTTTCTAACACAAAATCAGGCCAAAGATTGTATGTAAAGAAAGGGACACAGGGTTAACTTTCAGGTAGGGTTGCTGGGTACTTTAAACTGGGTTGTTAAAAGCCATCTACTAAACACTTTCTAAGCATAAATGGACAACTGAAGGCCAGGTGTGGTGGCTCACGCCCATAATCCTAGCACTCTGGGAGGCCGAATCGTTTGAGCTCAGGAGTTCGAGACTAGTTGAGACCCCGTTTCTACTAAAAAAAAAAAAAAATAGAAAGAAATTAGCTGGACAACTAAAAAATATATATATATAAAATTAGTCGGGCATGGTGGCACATGCCTGTAGTCTCAGCTACTTGAGAGGCTGAGGCAGGACGATTGCTTGAGCCCAGGAGTTTTAGGTTGCTGTGAGCTAGGCTGACTTCATGGCACTCTAGCCCTGGCAACAGAGTGAAACTCTGTCTCAAAAAAGGACAACTGAACCTAAAAGGCTAAAATTAAGTAATATATTCTAACACAGACATACAACATCTTTCAACAGGAAGCATTTGAACATATAACCTGACCTAAAAGGCTGGAAATACATTGCTGAATAAAATAGACAGAATCCCTGCTCCCAAGGAATTTATGTTCTAGGGTAGGGCTACCTATAAATAGCTTTAAAAAACTTTAGCTCCCATCTTCATCAAACCACAGAGCTTTAAAAAATAAAGACCAATACAAACGCATCCCATGTCTTACATATACCTCAAAAATCTGTGCAAGCTGGACTTCTTTATTTGTGAATATGGCGTGTATACAGTGCACAGCCTGTTTTGCTTGGTGTGGAGTACCCCTCTTTGCTTTTTGATGTAAAATGGGAATTAAGGTCCTGTAAAAAGAATATATAGTTTTTCTTTCAAAGTCCATAAACCAATAAGTATTCTTTTGGTTGTCTCCCATTTCCCCTATTTGATGTATGCTGGTAGAAAAGCCTCTCCTAAAATTTATCTGATCTATAGAAAGATGTAATGTTCCATCTCTGTCCCCATGTAGGAACCAAGAAAAAAAATGCCTCAAGAAAAAGGTTACTTCAGGAGACAAATTTCATTTTAAAGCTACCTCACGAATATAGAAAAAGAACAAACAAGCTACCTTTAATTTATAATCTAGAGCTCGTCCCATGACTTATTTTTTACATTTACACTCTAAGTAGGTATTCCTAATTTTGTAGCTCCCTTTTATAAGCCCCTTCAGTTATTTCAAAGTAGCTGTGGAAAAAGCATAGCAAAGGGCCAAGTTTTATGAAACACCTGAAACATTAATACCAGTGAAAGAAAATATGCAAAGACAGAGATTCATTGGTAGAATGGTAATAAGAATACCTAAAGATATTTATACCTAGTAAAAAAAATATCTAATTATTGAGTACATCTGCCAGGCATCATTCTAGGTGTATTTTTTTACCTGGATTAATTCACCTAATATTCACAACTATCCAAAGTGGACTATTTTAAGAGCCATTATACAGATGAGAAAACTAAAACAAAAAGATGTTATTTCAGCCTCCTAAGATGACAAAGGAAGGAAATGGTAGAGTTGGGATTTGAAGATAACCATTTCTTTCAAAATCCATACATTTAACCTCTCTACTGATATTGAAGTGTAATCTAAAAGTGTCTTCCTATAAAATACGGAAAAATGTATTATAGTCTTAAAGCATTAAAGATCCATGAAATGGAAAAACATGAGGTAGAATGAAGAAAATAACATGTTTAGGCTGGGCTTGGTAGCTCACGCCTGAAATCCTAGCACTTTGGGAGGCTGAAGTGGGTGGATTGCTCGAGGTCAGGAGTTCGAAACCAGCCTGAGAGCGAGACCCCGTCTCTACTATAAATAGTAATACATTATTTGGCCAACTAATATATATAGAAAAAAATCAGCTGGGCATGGTGGCGAATGCCTGTAGTCCCAGCTACTTTGGAGGATGAGGCAGGAGGATCGCTAGAGCCCAGGAGTTTGAGGTTGCTGTGAGCTAGGCTGACATCATGGCACTCACTCTAGCTTGGGCAACAAAGTGAGATTCTGTCTCGAAAAAAAAAGAAAGAAAATAACATGCTTATATGAACCTGTAAGAAACAAGACATACAGAATGAACAAGTAGATGGACATTCATAAATATTATACATATCAAAATGTTAATAGTGAAACTTTTCCTCAAGATTTTTCTAGTTTCAGTGTTTTGCAATGACCATAGAACTATTTACATAATCAGAAGAAAATTTATAAGGCAAAATAAAAATTTAAGGAAAGATAGTTGGCATATACTTAATACAATTAGAAAAGATCCTGTTTTATAAAGTCAGTAGTATCAAATGCAGTGGTGAACTTGGCCCTCTTATGATAATGAAAGGCTACATATCAAAAGGAACACTGCAGGCCTCAGGCCATGCACCTCAACCAAAAAATGGAATGTATGCTAGTAAGTATATGTTTAATTTGACATTTGTGATTTTTGCCTCAAGTTTCTTTATATGGAGGCTGGGGATTAGGAGATAGGGGTTCCCATGCTCAACCAGCCTTCCTTAATTAAGCTCTCGACTGAGCTTCTAAATAAAAGCTGTCTTTCCTCTCCCCTGTTTAGTCTTCCTTTCACAAACTCACTTTCCAGAGTAACATTTCTTGTAACACTCATGAGTAACAAAATAAGACATAGTTTTAATCAAACTGTTATTAAAGGTATTAATTTTTCATAGCCAAATGAAATGATAGAAAAATCAACTTTAACCTCTCTTTTCCTAGAGTGCTATCATCTAAAGTTGCCACCAGGATTGTTACTGAGGTGCTTACTATTGTACTTTTCTGCTTTCCAGTTATTATCTCCTTCCTTCCCTACTGGTTGGTCTAAACAAAAAGAGGTTTTATTTCTTATATCCAAAGTTAACTCTTCCACCTATACCCATCTTTCTACTGCTTCCTTTTGCTCCATGACTTATTTTTTATATTTACCCTCTAAGTAGGTATTCGTAATTTTGCAGTTCCCTTTTCTAACTCTATCCCTTAAAAAATGCAGTTTTTCCTACCTTGAAAAACTCACCAGAAACTTTATCCTACTGTGTATAAAGTTTATTATCTCTAGATTATAAACTCCTTGAGGGCAGGGACTGTGGTAATTCTTTTGTATTAGCCAGTACAGTACTGAGAATGAAGAGAATGTATAAGAAATATCGAATTATTTCACAAATTGAACTATTGGCTCACAAATTAAACCAAACTCTAGGAGTCTACTTGTCCTATTATCATCTCGTGAAGAAAAACCAGTATGTCTTTGGATATACAATGAACTACTTGCATATACCCTGAACACCTGATAAAACAGCTATGAGCAATGTATTCTTCCTCCAAAAGATGTCTGCTATGTATTTTAAATATAAACTCTAAGCACAAGTTTGAGCCTAACAAGATTCCAAAGTGAAAATACCAAAATGTACTTCATTGTTACCAGAAGAAAGCTGATCTAGAGGAAGAGATCAAAGTAACAAACGTATCACTGCCAACAACCAAGCAACTAATAAATATTTTATTAAGCATGCTGTTTGACTGCTTTACTTAGGTGGTAGTTATTGAATTTATAATCCAGTTGGAAAAAGATGAATACACACAGATTAGAAAGATATATTAATCACAAATATAATAAAACATGAAATTCTGTGATAATTTTTTATTATTAATATCTTAAAATCACTCTTATAAACAAATAGCTTCAGTTTGTAACTCTGCCTATATTCTAATGGTGGGGGAGGGATGTGAGGCAAGGGACAGACAAAATAAAGGAGGATACGGAAAAGTAGCTTCTAAATAAAAGTTGTCTTTCCTTTCTCCTATCTTCCTACATGAAAGGAAAATAATGATTCTATGGCTCCCACACTTAGAAACTTTTATATTTACGAAGAGAGAAAATATACTCACGATCGTATCTGGGGAAGGTCTGTTTCTATTTTGTGGCCGGTATTTCTAAAAATTTGTATAGCAGCTTCTGCCACTTTGTCATCTTCCATTCTTAGGCACTGTAACAAGGATTCATATGTCTCTGCAGAGTGGAACGAGGTAGGATGTGTGAAAGACAGAACCTGGAGGAATAGATATAGCTTTAGACGTACGGACAATGGTTTTAATCCATTAAAAAAGGAGAATTACTTTCTGCAATAAATAAAATTTAAAATTCCAGAGTACATATGCTAGCTACACAGAATAGAGATTACATCTCTTAGTCTCCCTTGCAGTTAGTTGTGGCTAATGACTCATTAACAGAAATACTGTGTGGTAGCTTCCAGTTACTTGCTTGAGACAGTTGATACACAGCCTCTGCCCTATTTTCTTCTTCACCTCTTACTCTATTTTGCTACTTAGAATGCAAAAAACATGGCTCCTTTCGTAGAGTGTGATTTCCAATATTAATAACAATTATCAGTTTGAAAATATATTGTATTTAGGTAAAGGAATGTGTATAGTTTAAACAAAAGCTCCATACTGAATGACTCAATCTTTGTGTAAGGTAAACAAAATCGACTGGCAAAAAGAAAATCTATGAAAAAGTATTTTAAGTGAAATTTATCAAAAAGCCCTTTTATCAAAACTATCAACAAAGACATTGTATGGTTTTAATTATGATTATAATATATAATTATTCTTTTATTTTATTAACAGGAGACCCAGCTTATCCTTAAGGAATTTTCATGTAGACATGTTATACATGACATATCTACAAAGTTTACCTTCTAAAAGTTTAAACTATTCAGTTGAGGAATAAGGGCTTAAAAGTAGATAGGCAAGGAGAACAGGGAACAGAGCATTAACTTATTCAATGAGCATTTATTTAATGGGCCATAAAATGCAGAGAAGTTTGGAATTATAATATTTAATTATGTGATTTTATTTACAGAAAAATGGAAAATTACATTTGAAAAATAGAATAAAAGGCAACCTATTAAAAACATTTATCTTCACTTGTAAAACTGCTTAAAAATAATTCAATTATTAAAAATATAATTAAAATCTTTTTTTTTTTGAGTCAGAGTCTCACTCTGTTGCCCGGGCTAGAGTGCCATGGCATCAACCTAACTCACAGCAACCTCAAATTCCTGGGCTCAAGTGATCCTCAGTCTCTCAAGTAGCGGAGACCACAGGCATGCGCCACCATGCCCAGCTAATTTTTTCTATATATTTTTAGTTGGCCAATTAATTTCTTTCCATTTTTAGTAGAGACGGGATCTTGCTCTTGCTCAGGCTGCTTTTGAACTCCTGACCTTGAGCGATCCTCCCGTCTTGGCCTCCCAGAGTGCTAGGATTATAGGCACGAGCCACCTTGCCCACTCGAAAACATAATTAAAATCTTATTCATGGGCATATTCTCTATTCTTTCAATGAAATGACATTTAAGACCCATCACTCTCTTTTCTATTTAATGTTCATTACAGTGGTTTGTCTCTATCCTTTAGCTTATGTTGCAATGGTCTCAATGTCCCTTTGCCTTCAATATCTACCCCTCTTTACTCCACTGAAAGCTCTATGAAGTGCCATAGCTGGTTGAAAGCCAGGTTAAAAGCCTCTGACAGTACCTTTCTGCTCCAGTGGCATTCCACAATCTGGAACCAACCTTTTCCTCCAGGCAGGCCAGTCTCCCAAGGATTTCTCAAATATGCCAAGAACTAGTCCCTTTGATGACATTGTGTTCTCCCTAGATTAAGTCATATTTTGTCCACAAAGTCAAGTCACCTGGCTCTTACTAATTGCTCAATTCGCTGAATTCTTTGGCATCTATTATGATTACCAGTTGTTGAACAATTTCAACAGTTGTTGAACATGCTGTCACACAGTAATTACAGTGAGCAGTCGTACTGCCCCAGATGGAGGTTCTTTGAAAGTTAACACTACATTATTTAGCATACAATGTTACAAGAATAGCAGGCAAGCAAATAATGAATGGAATAGCAAAACCAAAAAATATTTTATAATGCTAAAAAATATTATTTTACATGGTTATGATGTAAAAACAATATTTTACATAATCTGATCTCTAACACAAATTTTTAATCTTTCAAATAGTTTCCAATGAAATAAGCCTGATTTTTGCATATCCTAAAAGGAATGCCAATTACGACCCTATGGAAATACATGGAAACAAAACTGTTCCAAAAATACCTTAAGAAGTTCAAGCCCTGAACGAATAGCTGTGTCTGGACTTACACCCTCCTCTTCATCATCTGCTGTTCCCTCTATTGATTTATTCATCAATTTTACTAGTGCACTATTAAAAGAAGAAAATGTATATTAGTAACAATACTAAATTAATAACTGTATTCTAAATGCACTGTGACGGAATATATATATGGAATATTAAAAGATCACATTCAAAGAAGTTTCTGCAGGGAAAGAAGCGAAAACTCTGTCTTATATTTAACAGCTGAGTGTCCTTTTTAGTTTAACCCCCTAAAAAATTTAATGTGTAATAAAACTTCTATTGAAAAATAACAAAAGTAAATGATATAGCATACTAGTAATATATTTTGTAAGTATAAGCAATTTATTTATTTACTTACTTATTTATTTGAGACAGAGTCTCACTTTGTTGCCCAGGCTAGAGTGAGTGCCGTGGTGTCAGCCTAGCTCACAGCAACCTCCAACTCCTGGGCTCAAGCAATCCTTCTGCCTCAGCCTCCCGAGTAGCTGGGACTACAGGCATGCGCCACCATGCCTGGCTAATTTTTTCTATATATATTAATTGGCCAATTAATTTCTTTCTATTTTTTAATAGAGACAGGGTCTCGCTCTTGCTCAGGCTGGTTTTGAACTCCTGACCTCGAGCAATCCACCCGCTCCGGTCTCCCAGAGTGTTAGGATTACAGGCGTGACCCTCCCCGCCTGACCAGTATAAGCAATTTAATATTTATTTCCATATATAAAGGGATCATTTTCAGTTTCCTGAATAGGCAAATGACAATTCACTCAAAACAAAATACAAATAGTACATATATACACGGACAAATGTATTAAATTAATCACTGGTAATTTACTCAATCAATAATTTTATTTCTAGAGATTTATAGCAAAAAGGCGATTCATCACTCATAATCAGATTCATCAGTTAGAAATTATTTAATTGCCCCAAATCATGGAATTATTTTTTCAAACTGTCACCACAAAACAGAATATTACCCAGTCAATAAAAATCAGACGATGCAGCAACACTGTACTATTATAAGTTAAAAAAAAAAGATGTGTTTTATTTTGAGATTCTACTTAAACATCAGTAAACTGAAGAAGGTACTACCTTATTATGAGAACATTAAATTATTACAACAAATAACCTAGTACATGGCAAATATTCAAATAAAGATTTGGGTTAAATTTTTTCCTTTGGTATTATTTAAGTACAAAATATACACAGGGGCTAGCCATGGTGGTTCACTCCTGTAATCCTAGCACTGTGGGAGGACAAGGCAGGAGATTATTTGAGGCCAGAAATTCAAGATCAACCTGAGGGAGATCCTGTCCCTACGAAAAATAGAAAAAATCAGCCAGGTGTGGTGACATGGACCAGTACTCCCAGCTACTGAGGAGGCTAGGGCAGAAGGATCACTTGAGCCCAGGAATTTGAGGTTGCAGTGAGCTATGATGATGCCATTGCACTCTAGCCTGGGGCAACAGAGCAAGACTCTGTTCTCAAAAAAAGAAAGGAAAAAAAAATAGGATACAGATGTTGAAATTTAAACTATTTTTAGCACTTTTATTTCCCCTTCTATATCACAAGATTTAAAAATTCATTAATATCTTCAGATAATACAGTAACTTTTCTTTCAAAAACAACTTGGTGTGTGTGTAAACATCAGCTTTAAGTATAATTTATATACCATATAATTCACCTATTGAAAATGTGCAAGTCGATGGTTTTTAGAATATTCCCAGGAATGTACAACCATTACAAGCTACTTGTTGAACACACCCCCTCACTGTCCTAAACCAAACCCCTCCCTCACTGGCAGTCACTCCCCATTTACCCCCGACTCCTCCCGGCCCTAGGCATTCACTAATTTATTTTCTGCCAGTATACATTTGTCTATTCTGAACATTCCATATTAATGAAATCATAAAATATGTTGTCTTTGTGACTGATGCCTTTCACTTAGCATGTTCTCGAGGTTTATCCATGTTATGGCATGTATCAGCTTATCATTTTTTATTTCCAAATAATATTCCAGTATATGGATATAAGAAAATTTATTAATCCATTCAACAGTTGATGAATATTTAGGTTGTTTCTAATTTTTTTTTGCTATTATGAATAATGTTCTTATAAACATTTATGCTTAGGTTTTGTATGACCACAGATAAATATTTTCATTTCTCTTGAGCACATACTTAGGAATGCAACTACTATGTCATGTGATAACTCTATGTTCAACTTTTCTGAGGAACTGTCAAACTGTTTTTTCCAAAGCAGCTCTACCATTTCACATTCCTACTATTAATACCAATATATGAGGGTGCCAATTTTTCTGCATCTTCACCAACATATATATATATAAATATATAACATTCCCATATCCACAAAAAATTGCCTTATATCCCCCTTTAGCATTCAACCTCTCCCTCTTCCAAAGGGCAACCAATGATTTGGGTTCTGTCACCATAGTCTTGCCTTTTACAGAACTTCATATATTTTTTGCCTGACATTGTCTACATGACATAATGGTTTCAAGACTTATCCATGTTGTTGCACATAATCAGAGTTTATTTCTATTCAGCAATGGAAAGAAACAAAAATTCCACTGTATGAATATACCACAGCCTGTTTATCCAATTACCACGTGATAAACTTCTGGGTACTTCTAGTTTACAGACACTTTGAATAAAGCTGCTAAAATAAGTTAAGTACAAGTCTTTATGGCAGTGAATGTTTTCTTTCCTCTTAGGCGAATATCTAGTACTAGGATTCCTGGGTTGGATGGTGATGTTATGTGAACATTTATTATTACAAGGAACTATTTTCTATCTCACCAAGACCTGGTTTGGTGAGTCCATATCGCCCCTCACCAACACTTGGGATAGTCAGTTTCTTTAATTTTAGCCATTCTAGTGGGTGTGTGGTGGTATTTCTCATTATAATTTCTATTTGCATTTCCCTAATGAGGATCAGTGTTGACTGTCTTTTCTTATGCTTATTTACCATGTATGTATCTTATTGGTGAAGTGCCTATTCAAATATTTTGACCATTTTAAAATTGAGTCCTTTGTCTGATTGAGTAGTCAGAGTTCTTTATATATCCTCAATATATTCCTCATCAAATACATGCTTTTTAAGTATTTTCTTAGTCTGTGGCTTGATATTTCCTAACAGTATCTTGCAGAGAGGAAAAAAAGTATTTTTTTCAATGCTTGTGCTTTTGTGTCCCACCTAAGAAATCTTCTGTCTACTCTATCTTGTTTTCTGAAATTTTTAGCTCTGACATTATATATTTTTAAAAACTGTTTCCAATTAGAGAAAAATATTCCAAATTAAGTTTATTAAGAACTCCTATTAAACAATGCATGGATTTAACAAGATTATAAGTGTGTTTGAAAACATTTATATGTGTATCTGACTACATGTATATACTTATTTAGTAAGTATTTATTGACTACCCATTATTTTCCAAGTCTTATCATCTATAATGGAAATACAGCACAAAACATGACAGAAATAATCTCTCATTTCATTGTTATATTGGTCATCACTATAAGTCAACAAGCCATTAAAAAAAGGCCTAAGTCTTGAAACCAGGATTGTAGTCCTACCTGTTATAAGAGTATTTTTCCTCATTTATACATTAACTAAATAATATATCCTCCATATACTTCACAGGGGTACCATAAAGCAAAAGTTCATCACCAATCCATCTACCTCTTGAAAACTGCTTGGGAAGTCTGTGTTCCTTTCTCTCCTATGCTGTCCAACAACTGTTATAAATCCTCACCTTTCTAACTCAGGTCTAAATCCTTCCATTGAGCAGACCATCTCATCTTTAGCATAAGGGAGAATAATGGAGTCTCTGAGTAAGAACTCTTCTAATTTTCCATACTTTATCTTCTACCCTCCTTTAATGTGTGTCTACTATTTCATCATGTCATAAGGTAAGTTGTTCTTCCTGTTCTGCTTCTTTAGGAATGTTCTTCCATCATAGTCATATTCCCCTCCCTCATCTTCAATTTCTCTTTTCAATAATATTCAAAATTCTTTAGTTAAAAATAACAGCAAGAGACTCTTCTTCATGCTTACTCACTTTCCATCATCTCCTTTTTCTCTCTCTCTTTTTTTGAGACAGAGCCTTACTCTGTCCCCCTGGCTAGAGTGTTGTGGCGTCAGTCTAGCTCCCAGCAACCTCAAACTCCCAGGCTCAAGCCATCCTCCTGCCTCAGCCTCTTAAGTTGCTGGGACTATAGGTGAGCACAACCATGCCCAGCTAAATTTTTCTATTTTTAGTTGCCTGGCTAATTTCTTTCTAGCCTTTCACAGTGCTAGGATTACAGCTGTCAGCCACAATGCCTCGCCCTCTCCTTTACTTTGTATAGCTAAACTGTATACAGTGGTCACGGTACATCTCAACTTATCTCTTAAAACAGAGTTTGGAAGTGTGACAAGGTTATTTATAACCTTTGATCATCTCAAATCTCAGGGTAGCGAAATGGGACCCCTAGTGGGTTCTTGCTGAGCTAGGCCAGTAAACACCAGGCTTGAGCAGTCTTCTCTGCTCAAATATTATCTATCATTTTCTCTGTGTACCATAATGTAGATGTTGGGAAGCATCGTCCCATGTCTCTCTGAATCCATGGATTTGCCCCTGCTACTTCACAGAAACTGTTCTGACCACTGTGATTTATTTTCCTTTTCCTAATCTGACCCCTCCAGTTTTTAGTCTCTTTAGTTCCTATGACATCATTTTTTTCTGATTTTTACTTTGCCCCTCAAAAAAATTTTTTTTAAACAATGAATTCCCTATCTTCTGCTTGCCCCTTAATTACTAATTTCCCTGAGGATTCAGTCGTCCACCTTTTGCTTTGTAAAACTTTACCCTCAAGGCGGGTGGATCGCTCAAGGTCAGGAGTTCGAAACCAGCCTGGGCAACAGCAAGACCCCGTCTCTATTATAAATAAAGAAATTAATTGGCCAACTAATATACAGAAAAAATTAGCCAGGCATGGTGGCACATGCCTGTAGTCCCAGCTACACCAGAGGCTGAGGCAGAAGGATCGACTGAGCCAAGAACTTTGAGGTTGCTGTGAGCTAGGCTGACGCCATGGCACTCTAGCCCAGGCAACAAAGTGAGACTTTGTCTCAAAAATAAAAAACAAAAAAAACAAAAAAACCACTTTACCCTCTCTCCTAGGTTTCAACCATTATCACAATGACTACTTCATTTTCAAACTACCGATAGAACATTAACTAACTGTAGCATATATGCATTAATTTCTATGGATATATATGCCTGTGGGAAAAAACTTGGGAAATAAAAGGTTACATTTAGAACGATTTTCTATTATCCCCAATCCTTGCTTTCAAAATCCTATATTACTGCTAAAGTACATGCAATTTTTAAAATATCTCTTGACTCCTTTTGCTTTTATTCTTTTGTATCTGCTAGTTTTTGTTCCTGGAATTGTTACTAACATTTATTCAGCACTTAATATATATCAGGCATTATGCTAAGAGTTTTACATACTAATACATTATTTAAGCCTCTTAATAACTTTAGTGAGTAGTAATTATTGTTGTCCTCATTTTAAAGATGAGAAAACAGAAGCTCAGAGTAGCTTAAATAATGTATCCTAGGACACAGGGCTGGTTACCTGCACTATACTTCCCTTGCAATCTTCACTGGGCTCATCCCTATAATTCCTACTATCTTTCACTCCGCATCCTAAGTGCTGCATCATTTCAAGAGCCTTTGCTAACAATAAACCCTTCCCACAAAAGTTGGGTTATGTAATCTTCCCCAATTACTCAATGTACTATACAAATCATTGTAGTAAGTGTATGTTAAATGAATAAACCCTGTCTCTATAATTTAACATTCAATGAAGATTTGATTACATGGAAGGATATGACTTATTTCTCACTAAAATTTATAAACTGACATTTGCATAAAATTATTCTATTAGAAATCTTAGCCATAAATTGCTTTCTCTGAGCCCAAACAACTCATGATGCTACTGAAAAAATTGAGTTTTTGGTCTTTTCACAGTGGAGATCTAACATTAGCTCATAATTTGTTGAAGTAATGAAACCCGGTGAGGCTTCATGGGGGACTTCATTTCCTAATGCTATTACATGTCTCTTTCAAAGTTAATATGCATAGGCAAGAGTGCCTACTTTTACTGTATCATATCCTCGATCTATCCCATTAAAAGCAAACGGTACAGAGCAAAGGACAATGACATGGAAAATAACACATACATCTAGGTTTAAGTTATGATTTTTGACAATACCGAGCTGTGAACAGAACAATGATTCTCTTAAAACTTTATATCCTTAGTTTCCTCATTTGCAAGTAAGAAAATTAGAGGATAAGGAAATCTTTTTAAAGTAGTCAATTCTGACTTGATTTTTGTATACTGGTGAATGACAGGGGTCTACTTTCATTATTCTGCATGTGTTTTTCTAGTTTTCCTAGCACTATTTATTGAAGAGAATGTCTTTTCCCCATTGTATGCTCTTAACACCTTTATAAAAAATTAACTATAAAAGCATGGATTTGTATCTGGATTGTCAGTGTGACAGAGGCCTATCTCTCTCATTGCAAGTGAATGAGAGAGGTTTCAGGAAAAAAATCAAACTTGTTGATATACCTTGATCTTAGGCTACAGCCTCCAGAACTGTAAAAAATTAATTTCTAGGCAGAGTGCAGTGGCTCATGCCTGTAATTCTAGTTCTCTGGGAGGCCAAGGCAGGCGGATCGTTTGAACTCAGGAGTTCGAGACCAGCCTGAGTAAGAGTGAGACCTCATCTCTAATAAAAATAGAAAGACATTAGCTGGACAACTAAAAATATGTAGAAAAAATTAGCCAGGCATGGTGGTGCATGTCTGTAGTCCCAGCTACTTGGGAGGCTGAAGCAGGATTGCTTGAGCCCAGGAGTCTGAGGTTGCCGTGAGCTAGGCTGACGCCATGGCACTGTAGAGCCCAGGCAACAGAGTGAGACTGTCTCAAAAAAAAAAAAAAAAAAAACAAACTTAATTTCTGTTGTTTAGGCCATCCAGTTTTTGGTATTTTGTTATGGTAGCCCTAGCAAACTAATACAACCAGCATTTGCTACAACCACAGCAGTGATTTATATAACATGAAACAGTGGTTTGGGCACTAGAACTGATTCTGAATTCTAGGCTGTTTGGGAAAAGAACCAAAAATTACTTAGTAACCCAACATAGAAAGAGATATATAATATATCCACTGTAAAAATGACTACTGTAAGAGAAAATCACCCACTGAAATTTGTAACAGGAAGTCATTAGAATCATCCGAAATGTCTGAAATTATGGGAATAGTTAATAAAAATCAATTGCTGTCATTTAATGATTATGATTGCTAAGCTGCTTATTCTTTTTCTTTCCTGCTCACACTTTACTTAGCATCACAAAATTTTTTTCAAGACAGACGGGGTCTTGCTCTGTCGCCCAGGCTGGATGGACTACAGTGGTTCCATCATAGCTCGAATACACTCAAATGATTCACCTCAGCCTTCTGTGAAGCTAGGACTACAGGCGCATACCACCATGCCTGGCTAATTTTTAAAATTTTTTTGTAGAGATGGGGTCTTGCTATGTAGCTCAGGTTCGTCTTGGACATCTGCCTCAAGCAATCCTCCTGCCTTGGCTTCCGAAAGTGATAGGATTACAGGCATGAGCCAGTGCCTGGCCTTAGGCTGCTTACTTTTTAAATATTATCTCTAATTCTCATAATCATTAAACAAGATTTTTATACCCACATTGAAGTAGAAAATAAATGAAAACTCAGATAAACTAGGAGTTTTTCCAAAGTCACAAAGTAGACTTACATTTTGAAAGCAGATTTATCTAATGACAATCTTGTCCTCTTTTCTACAATATACCATTCTGTTCTCAGACATCAAGTAAACAGTACTATAATATGTACTACAGAATATTATGTGGCCATTAAAATATTTTAAGAAAATTCAGAGGTTGGTTTATATCCACATAGATCTAAAATTTTCTTCTTTCTACCTATCTCTATGTTCTAGGTTTTCTTTAATGAGCTCAGATAAGGTAAAAATAAACACAAGGATGCTTCAAAAACGAACAGCATTAATTAAAGCCAAAGATCATAAAAGTGAATAGGACTTTCAAGCTGAATGATGTATGAGTCTGCTGTTACAAAGAGGTATACAGAGAAAGTTTTTAGGTCTCTTTAGGAGCCCAAAATTTGAATTTACTACACTGTTATTTCATATTAAAATCTATTTTTGAGAGAATTTATTTCCTATCTTACCTTATGGCTTCTGAATCAATGTGCACAGGCGCAATTCTTTCCAACAGAAATTTGACCATCTCTAGAAAAGGATTTGTTGGCTGCTTAGGATTTGCAAGTTTCCGGGCTATTTCTCTCTATAGAAAGAAAATAGTTTTACCATAAGTATGATTTACTTTCATGTTTTTCAAAATAAAAATGATTGTAGGCAAAAAAAAAAAAAAGGCATTGAGCAATCGCTGCAAAGTCTGGACAGTGGAGAACAGAGAGGGGACGGCGTGGTGTCTACCTATATGCCTCGTCTCATATTTCTCCCATGAAATTACTGTTTGGTGTAATCACATTTTTATTAGGAAAAAAATAAAAACAAAGCAATTTGCATTTTTATTGGTATGTTTTACTGGTTCTTACTATTTCATAATTCGAAAGAATACTGTGTTTATGTTTCAATTAATTTCATTTTTGAAAAAATGAGACATTCATAACTATGTAAATATCTGTAAACATTTTCAGTCTGGAGAACATAGTTGAGGTATAAACGAGAATCCTGTACCCCCCTAGAATTTTATTTCTAAATTAGACACAGAATTATTCAAGACTATTAGGCCCATGAATGAAAGTAACTCAATTTAAGTTCAAAGACTATGGTATTACATCAAATAGTTCCTACAAAGATAGACATTCTTGCTGGACATTTCTAAAAAGGATCACTTAGTAATTATAGAGACTGACTCCCTGAAAGATAAGGTTAAATATCCAATGTGCTGGGCAGTAGGTAAAGAAATCTACTTAAAGAACAAGGCTTTTATAGCAGGGCACTATGGCTCACGCCTGTAATCCTAGCATGGGGGGAGGGCTGCTTGAGGCCAGCCTGAGCAACATGGCAAAACCCCATGTCTTGAAAAAAAAAAAATTTTTAAATTAGGCAAGTGTGATGGCATGCATCTGTAAGTCTCAGCTCCTTGGGAGGCTGAGGCAGAAGGATCTCCTGAGCCCAGGAATTGGATGCTGCAGTAAGCTGTGATGATGCCACTGCACTTTAGTCCAAGCAACGGAGTGAGACCCTGTCTCAAAACAAAACAAAACAAGCCTTTTAATGGAATACTTAAGATGAGTAAATATGTGTCTTAGCTAAGAAGATAACGCACATTAAACATGCTTTCCAAACTATAAAGCAATAACAAATGGTATTCACTCTATTTATTAGCTTTTCTCATAAAAAATATTTTAGTGATATGTATTCAGGAGGACAGAGGGGGAAAAGATCATATTAAATATCATCCATAGTTGTTACTGGAGTATATATAAGTCCAAAGGACTCAGATTCTGAAGAAAATTTCTTAGTCATTAGGAGATGCCTGATTTTAGTAAACTGTAATTAACCAAACAAAATTCCAGCATTAGAGAAAACAAAATACTTTAGTTGGTGCTTAATCTTTATATACTTTGCTCTAAGCCACAGGTTCACATTTTAATCCTGAACTTAAATACTGCATATCTTTTGAAATTAACCTTATTTTGTTAAATATCCCTAAAAGGCAATTTTTTCCCTCTAGTACAAAATTTAGTTGCTTTAACATAAGAAAAATAAGTCAGAGATTGTCTAAAAACAATATGAATGTTGGAAAATTGCTAGGTCACTAATAAGTAGAAAAACTAGGCATTAGGAAAGACAGATATGGTAGTACATAGAAGAAATTAAAAAGTGGTAAGGGGAAAAGAATGCACAATTATTTAAACATAGTTAACAACTATATAAAACACATCTATGTATATAAAAAATACAAAATAGTGTTTAAAACCTGACATTTTTATATTCCCAAATAATCTTACACTTAGGTTATTCCTCATCATCACACTTTATGTAGGTGCTATTTAGGTAATCTCTTATAGCAATTATTTTCAATTTACATGTGACAATATTAAGTGATATCCATGGTAAGGAGCAAGCCAAATTAGTTTGTAACAGGTAATTAGCAGAATATAAACAGTTTTCTTTACACATTCAAGAAAAAAGAAATACCCACACATACTTCCAATACACAGAAACATCTAAGACCAACAAGGAGTTTTATAACTGAAAAGCAGTTGAGAAAGCTTCAACCAGAAGTAACCATACGCAATCCTTTTAGGAAATGACAGTTGGCAGAAAGAGTTAAAAAAAAAAAAAGTTTTTCTGTATCCCTGACAATGTTTTTAAAATTTTTGATCAAATCTATGCTATCACTGCAAAATATTACTACTAGTAATATGTATTAATTAATACATTTAGTATACACTATGCACTTTCAAGGAATAGCAAAATCATTTTATGAAAGATACTCTTTCTTGTGCACAGTAATCCTTGTGATATACATTTTGTCATAACTAATCAAAATAATTACTAAAGGAATTGAATATTATCAGTACTTTTTTGCAGCAGGAATCAGTAAACCACATAAAGATATAATACCAGTTTCTCATAAGAAACAATTTCCAAAGGTTTAACTTTCCTATTAAGGTGAAATGCCACTGTCATCGAATTATTAAAAAAAGACGAAAAGAAACCAGAAAATACTCTACGATTGTTACTAAAAGGCATAATTTAGTCTCTCTCTCACCTTTTTTTCATTTCTTCTCTACCTCCTCCAGGTGATATAACTGTGCTAATACATAAAGCCATGCCTGAATCTCAGACTTCTGACTATAACTGCTAAGAGGTTATATTCCCTTATCCCTAGAGCTCTCCTCACATACCCAGTCAGCCAAGCTGGAAATACAGCAGTCATTCTTGACATAGTGGTCTGATTCCTACTCATCCTTTAAGACTCAACTCAGGAGTTATTTCTTCTAGAATAAGCCATTCCCTGATGTATTTCCACCCATGCCTGGGATGAGTGATGTTCTTCCGTGTTACCAAAGCACACAAGTATATCCAAACACTAACACACTGTATTCTCTACTATTTGTCTACTTCTGCCACCTAATCTGTAAACTCCATGAGAGGCCATGGAGACTATATAACACAATTTACTAAATTACACAGTGAATTTTAACAGTGTAAGCTTGATCAAGGAATAAGATATTTGGACTACTGAAGATACAATGCATATCCAGATAACTCCATAGAGAAGGTTTCTTTAAAAGTATGGTCCATGAACCATTCATATCAGAATTACTATGAAACTTAGTTAAAAGATGAAATTCATGATCCCACTTTAGACCTATTTTAAGGATGCCTACTGTTTGTAATGTGTGTATAAGACCATAAGAATTACCATTTCTTTAAATCCCATAGGGCTGTACTGGGGTACCTGAATTAGGCCATAATATTAACATTTCATTTTACTTTATTTTCTACAAATCCTATGACCTTGGTAATATTTGTATATTAAGAATATGAGACATGGAAATATTGAACAACTAACCAAAAGTCACATTGGCAGTAAATAGTATAGCTGAAATTCAAACTTAGGACTCTCATTAAATGCTGGATAAACAGGCTTCCTGGAAAATCTTAACATTTGGGAGCCACCATCATAGGAAGGCAATGGAGTATAAAATAGCGGCCACACCTGAAGCTATGGCAAATACAAGGTCCTTCTCTAGAACAAAAGTGTGGAAACTCAAAACTTGAAGTCTAAAGGGAAAGTAAATCTATATCACATATTTCAATACCACTGTTCAGCCTCTTTTACTATATTATCACAGACACGCACACGCATTAATCCACAGTATGTCCTTGCTCAAAGTATTTTAATTAAAATTTTTAAAGAATGGAACTTGTACAAAGGGGGAGGAAAATATTAGATCTCATGCCTAACTAACTTTCTTACCAAGTAATATTTACCTCTTGAGAAGTGAGACATGATTGTTTTTTAGAAAAAAACGAGGTAGTGGTAAATACACACTAGGGGATGAAGAAGGAACTCTCAAAGATGAAATGAAAGCTACATAGAACAAGAGAAACTAAAATTTACATCTGCATATTTTATCTTTAGTCTTTTCTTCTATGTAGAAATGAAATTATCAGGATAAAAGGAACGGGGATATTAGAGGAAATATGTAACTAATATTCAGTAGCCTATGGGGATTTAAACAAATGATAGAGATACTCTGGAAAATAGCAATTCTTTCTAACAGTGGTTGTTTTCTTGAGTGTATAAAGACTATTTTAAGTCCAACTTCACGTATTAGCATACACAGATAAGTTAAATGATGGACTCAAGCCATACAGTGCTATTGAGAGCTGGGTAGAAGGCATCAACACCCAGGCTCTTACCAATGCAAGTGCAGTCTTCATCTCCACCTTCCTGGTCCCTAAACTCAGGAGCACTGATTGGCTTCGCTGAGTGGCTGTTGCATTCATTCCAAGATATTTTGGTGACAAACGTCTGTTTTGCACATATTTTTTGGGTTTGGAAACTCTTGGATATTTTTGGTCAGATAAATAGTAGGGATTCATGTTACTGCCATTTTTTTTTCCAAATTCATACTCAATTTCTGTTTTCTGTTAAACCAAAAGTACCACTTGATTATTCTTTCTCCAGGTGCATATTTCTTCAGCAGTACTTGGTTTGTACTGATTCTTACAGAAAAAAATGTAATGTATAAAAAGAAACCTATCATGAATCTATGAGATATAAGTTCTGCCTGCAGCTCAGCCACGATAGCTTGCTATGAAACACTGGATGGGAAATTTCCCCTCCTTAAAATTCAATGACTTCATAGTCAAGGACATAGTCAACAAATAAAACAAATGAATAAATATTCAATATCCTTAGCTGTCAAACAAAGTGATTAAACCAAACGATGATCTAAGGTATTTTATAGCTATTTCATTGTATGATCTAATTATATTAGGAGATTCTCTGCAGAACACAGCACTTCGGAACTAGAATTCTAAATGCCAAAGAAGTAACTGAAATCTTTAAGTGTTTCTGGCAAATCACTTTCTTCAGAAACACAAAGGTTGAGGTACTCTGGGCACTTGGTACATCCATAATCCTAGTCCAACAGATAAGCCCATTTCTCTCTTCCCAAAATTAAGTCCCCCCCTACCCATATCCTCCTAATAACTGGTCTTTTTAGATCCCTAGACTGAATAAAAGATCCCTGTTCCACACTCCCAGATCGCTTTGCATATACATCTATTATAGTCCTTATCCCTCATCAAATATTTAAAAATTATCAACTAATCCTTGCTAGAACAAAGTCAGACATAAATAACTGAAATAGGCCAGGTGCAGTGGCTCATGCCTGTAATCCCAGCACTTTGGGAGGCTGAGGTGGGAGTATCACTTGAGGCCAGTACTTTAAGACCAGCCTGGGCAATGAAGCCAGTTCCTTGTCTCTGCAAAATATAAAAAAAAATAATTAGCTAGGCATGGTGGCATGTGCCTGTAGTCCTAGAAGGTGGGAGGATTGTCTGAGCCCAGGAGGTCAAGGTTACAGTAAGCTATCATCACACCTCTACATTCAAGCCTCGGTGACAGACAAACAAACAAAACACACTAAAATAATTATCTTTTTCTTATTCATCTCGGTAAGCCTGGTCCCAAGCATAGTAGTTGCGCATATGTGTAATATCCTAAGAACTACCACTTATTTAAAACCAATAGGGCAGCACAGGGATCTATATTAGAAAACATACACACACACACACACACACAGTTATGTGTCACTTAACAACAGGGATACATTTTGAGAAATGTATCATTAGGCGATTTTGTTGTGGTGAAAATATCACAGAGCATACTTCCACAAACCTAGATGGTACAGTCTACAATACACCTTCAGGGGTCCTCAAACTTTTTAAACAAGGGCCAATTCCCTGTCCCTCAGACTGCTGGAGGGCTGTTGGAGAGTGTGGCGCACATTCCACACATGCACACTGTAGGCCCGGGATGAGTCAGCTGCTAAGCAGGACAGGCAGTGGTGGCAAAAACACCGGCGGGCCAGATAAATGTCCTCGGTGGGCAGTATGTGGCCTGGGGGCCGTAGTTTGAGGAGGCCTGAGGTTGTATAATACAGCCTATTGCTCCTAGGCCAAAAACCTGTATGTTACTTACTGAATACTGTAGACAATGGTAACACAATGTAAGTATTTATGTTTCTACACATTATCTGAACATGGAAAAGGAAGTTTGGTGGGTTGCAGTGGCTCACACCTGTAATCCCAGCAGTGTGGGAGGTTGAGGTGAGAGGACTGCCTGAGGCCAGGAGTTCGAGATACCATCTGTACAAAAAAATAGAAAAATTAGCTGGGTGTAGCCTCAAGCAACTGTAGCTCCAGCTATTCAGGAGGCTGAGGCAGGAGAAGTGCTTGAGCCTAGGAGTTTGAGGTTGCTGTGAGCTGTGATTGCATCACTGCACTCCAGCCTAGACAACAGAGCGGGACCCTGTCTCCTAAAAAAAAATTTTTATTTTTTAAAAAGGTACAGTAAAAACATGGAATTAAAGATTAAAAATGGTATACCTATATAGGGTACTTCTCATGAACAAAGATTACAGGACTGGAAGTTGCTCTGGGTGAGTCAGTAAGTGGTGAGTGAATGTGATGGCCTGGAACATTCCTGTACACTACTGTATACATTATAAACACTGTACACTTAGGGTACACAAAATATTAATTTTTTTTCTTTCTTCAATAATAGTCTTAGCTTACTGTAACAGTTTTACTTTATAAACTTTAAAAAACCTTTTAAAGTTTCTGACTCTTTTTTAATAACAGCTCAATACACACATTGTAGAGCTATACGAAAATATTTTTTCTTTATATTTTTATTCTAATAGCATTTTTCTATCTACATTTTTAAACTTTTTTGTTACAAACTAAGACACTTACATTTCCATGGACTAATAAGAAAAAGAAAAAACTGAGAGACACACACACGTCAGCAAGGCCGACATAGGCTCAGGATCATCAAGATGTCACTAGGTGACAGGAATTTTTCAGCTCAATTATAATCTTTTTCTATTATTATTTTTATTTTTTAATTTTTTTCTTAATATTATTTTGCATCATACCTCTCAGGTTTTAGGTTCTTGCAATTATAATCTTATGGGACCACCTTTGTATAAATATGGTCTGTCGATAGCCAAAATGTTGTTATATGGTGGATGACTGTATATACAAAAAATCTTTTAACAACTCTATGAGATTGTTAATATCTACAGATGAGGAAAAGTGTTCAAAAATATTGAATAACTTACTGAAGGTCACATTGGTTGTAAATGGAATAGCTGAAAATCAAACCTATCTCATAAATTCAATCTCTTATCTTATAAAGTGCTGAATAAATGAATGACGTTTTCCTTCCTAACATCTTCAGTGATGGTGGTATTCTACAAAATGAGTCTAGGAATGAAATGAAGACAAAAGTCTAAATAGGAATTTATCTCATCTATAAATGAAATCACATACATGGCAACTTTATTATTGCTAATTTACTGAAAAGGGTTATTTATATGCTAATACACAGGAGAAGATAATGCGTGCACACAAGCACTTAGAAATATTCATCATTTACTCAACAAATGTCTACTAAATACAAAGTACTTTATCTCGCTCAATTCGTAAAACCAATCTTTCTGGCTTCATTCTCTAGGTGTTTCCTGGGATGTGGCTGGAGAGTGATTGGTAAATAAAGAGAACTAAGTCGACCACAGATATATTCCTAAGTAATTCACAGTTCATATTATTAAATTCATACAAAACACTGTATGTAAATAGGCTTTAATGAAATATAAATTTCTGTAAGTAAAGCAAGAATTACACGTAAAGTATAATTTACTAACCACACAAACGTCTGCCTGTTTGCAGGAACATGTGGGGCTGATTAATAACTCCAACTGAGACCGCAGTTTCTCATCATCACCAAGAACCTGGTTAAATTTCTTCACAAAATCTTGTGCCTTCCCAGGGTCAGGCAAATTCTCTGTTAAAAATTAAAACAGAATCAATGGTACAGAAGAAAAAAACTACTAAACTAAAAGCGTAAGTGTCTTAAAAAGATTACGAGTTAGTAAAAGACAATCAGCAGAAATAAAATTAAGATAAGGATTATTTTCTTTTACTTAGCATTCAATCAATAGGCCCATTTGGTAAACTGTTTGTTTTGATGTTTATATTTGCTGAGTGAATGAACATACTCACTTGCTATGGTCATCAGTTTTCCAAACATGGCAGAGCAGTTAGCCTCTGACTGAAATTTAAAACAGGAACAAAAGAACAACCAGTCATATATGCTAACAAATTTCTGTAACAAAAACCAATACTCATTATCGTAAATCTTTCATAAAGTTAAAAAAATTCTTTACAATCTACCTACTGGAAAATGTCTTACCATGTACGTACACTAAGTTGATAGCAAAGAACTGTGGAGTAGCAATAACTATTAAGTTAAGACAAAGAGAAGGAAAGGTGATGTCAGCAGGAAGGTATTAAAAACTTAAGAGCACATGTAACTTTCATATGAAAGTTATTTTGCCAGAAGATTGAAAAGATGAACAATTAACATAAAAAATTATCACATCGAAATTACTGTGAAACCACATGCCACCGAAAATTAACTAAAAATATGTAGAAAATTTTTCTTTTGGATTAGAATTCTATTAGTTATTTTGTGGTCCATTTCTTAAATACTTTCAGAATAACCTCTTCTCTAAAAAGTATTTCCTTTTCCTCTCTCACAATAACACTTTATTATTAGTTTTACTTTATATTAAATTTGAGTAATTTGGATCATAAGTTGGTAAACTATTGTCCTATGGGCCACCTGTTTTTATTAATAAAGTTTTGCTGGAACAAAGTCATGTCTATTTGTTTATGTATTGCTTATGACTGCTTTTGCAAAGGCAAAGTTGAGTACCTGATCAGAGATTGTATGTTTGGCAACACCTAAATTTCTACTATCTTAACATTTATAAAAAAAGTTTGTTATCCTCTGCTCTAGTATCCATGGGCTCTTGAAGAGTCTGCATATGGCCCCTTGGTTAAGAGCAAATATTCTAGTAAATACACTTAAAAGTATATTAAGGCCTAAGGCAGGAGAATCAGTTAAGCCCAGGAGTTCAAGGTCAGCCTGGGTAACACAGCAAGAGCCCATCTCAAAAAAAAAAAAAAAAAGATATATTAAGGGAATTCAAGTTTTTACTCCCACATTCCAAGAAACTTTGGCTTTCTTGAAATGTGGGAGAAAAATTTGACATTGGCATATAGGAACCCATTATCGACTACATTTAAGGAATAAGAATAATTTATAGTGTGAAAAGAAATATAACTTTTCATATAATTTTATCTTGAAATTTAATTCTAATTATTTGAAAGTTGGAAAACTATGTATAAACTCTTAGTGTCTAAAAACCTGATGAACTATAAAATACCATTTCTTTACTCATGCTGGAAAATAAGGAGTTTGTTATATTCATTTAAATGGAAATTTGGCTTGTCCAACCACAGAAATGTTTAACTGACATCTAAAACATAAAATACCTGAGACACTTTATCCTTACTTCATTATATAGAACTACAGAAAATCTGAACAATGACTATAATAAACTATGAATTTAAACAAATCATGAACCTACTGTTGCCTGCTTATGCAAATCCAATAGTTCGCGTACATGACTCCGAAGCATGTTCTGACACTTCCACATTTCGTTGAGAGCTCTGTAAAGTTATGAATATAAAAAATTATATAATATTGCAAATTATTCAACTTTATAATTTTTCTTACTGATGGTACATATACACCATTTTGCTATTATACATCTGCCTAAAATTTTAAGCACCAAGAAATTTATTTATTAGGACTTAAGATAGTTTAATATAAATTGTAAATATAAGGCTTCTTATGAGAAAAGATATTTGAGAAGTTTACCAGGATTAATAGGAATCTGCCAGGAAATAAAGGGATTGAAAGCTGTTCTAAACAGAGATAGCTAGAAAGTTCTGGTACAAGGAAAGATCAAATGTCATCAAAGTACATGGTACATATAGGAAACTGAAAAACACTTATATGCTTAGAGCCCGGTGCATGAGTGAGGAGCAAAAGGAAGCTGCAGCAAACCACAGAGGACTAGATCACGAAGGCCTTACTATGCCAGGCTAAGGAGTATATGTGAAGGGCTGCAGACTACTTTAAAAAACTGAAATGTCTTAGAAATGATGTGGATTCAAATGCCAAATTTAAATTGATTGTGATTATTCTAGACTCTTCTTTTTCCACAAATTTTCTTCTCTCACAAATCCCGTCCGTACTACTAGGTACCCAGAGCACCTCTGAGAAATTACTCTGAATACTCTTTGCCAGATATTTTGAAATATAAACAAATATCGAAACCTTAAGCCAAGAGTTTACTACCTGGAGTTAGCATTAGTAAACACTTGTAAGGCTTTTAAAAATGTTAGTCAGTGCCTCCTGATACAACGCATCAAGGATATAATATTACTTTGGTGAAATTTCTGCCTAAAATGTATAATTTAATAATTAGGAAACACTGGAGAAGCCAAATTGAGGCCACATTCTGCAAAATAATTGGCCTATACAATACTTCTCCAAAAAAAAGAGAAAAAAATCAAAGTCATAAATGACAAAGATAGATTAAGGAATAGTTCCAAATTAAGAAAATAGATATATAACAACAAGCATGTAATGTGTAATTCTAGAATGAGGAAAAAAATACCTATAATGAACATTATATGAACAACTGAGGAGATGTAAATACACAAGGGATTAGACAAAAATATTGTTTCATTATTAAATTTCCTGATTTTAAACAAGATACTTTAAATTATTAATAGTGGCACTTTTCAGTCTCAAAAATATCCCAGTTGGACAATTAAATCACATGGTCATCCTACACAGAGGTGATCTAATATGTTCTCATGACAAAGAAACAGTATTTAGTCTGGCAGGATAAAGCCCCAGTAGTTTAATTTACACACCCATCACAGATATTTTGACATGCTGATTTTTTCAACTCCCTGAAACTGTATTACTGACCCAGTTGCTAAATATGCCTATGCATATTTTTGCTGTTAACTGACCTGAATTTAAATTATAGTATTTTTCTTTTATAAATACTTACCGGGGGTTGGTTGGTTGGTTTGTTTTTTTTTTTTTTTTTTTTTGGAGACACTCTGTTGCACGGTCAAGTGCCGTGGTGCCAGCCTTGCTCACAGCAACCTCAAAATCCTGGGCTCCGGCGATCCTCCTGCCTCAGCCTCCCAAGTAGCTGGGACTACAGGCATATGCCACCATGCCCGGCTAATTTTTTCTATATATTTTAAGTTGTCCAGCTAATTTCTTTCTCTTTTTTGCAGAGATTGCGTCTCACTCTCGCTCATGCTGGTCTCAAACTCCTGAACTCAAGCAATCCTCCCAGTTTGGCCTCCCAGAATGCTAGAATTATAGGTGTGAGCCACCGCACCTGGCCCACCTGAGGGTCTTAATTCAAACAGAAGCAGCAACAATCCCTTCAGCAATTAATTAAATAAAGTAATTTTTATGAAATCTTCAAGAAAAACATCAGTCATCTGAAGAGTAACTTACTTTACAGCATTTGGATCCAAACTAGCATATAAATAATACAGGCATTTCATTCTTTCTTCTGTTTCCAGGTTGTGGGGGACAAGATACTGAGCAAAGATTTTCTCTACCAAGAGTCTATGAAACAACAAAAAACCGCAAGTAATGTAATTGCTCTATTTTTAAGAAGCAATAGCTATTTTATATTTTAACTATCTGATACAAAGATACTATACCAATGATGATAGCTATGTATGCATATGCATGTACAATGGAAAATATCAGTACATGACCATTCTTTTCCTTAAACAATTTTTAGTATAGTTCTTTTAAATTTAGAGACAGTTTCTATTTGTGGCTTTACTTTATAATTTGTCAGTAAGAAACATTTGGTCTAGAAGGGTTAAATGTTATTCTCAAACACAGGGTGTTAGGCTGTTTGACTTATTCTTCTTTTTTTTTTTTTGAGACAGAGTTTCACTTTATTGCCCAGGCTAGAGTGAGTGCCGTGGCGTCAGCCTAGCTCACAGCAACCTCAAACTCCTGGGCTCAAGCAATCCTGCTGCCTCAGCCTCCCAAGTAGCTGGGACTACAGGCATGTGCCACCATGCCCGGCTAATTTTTTTTTTTTTCCTATATATATTTTAGTTGGCCAATTAATTTCTTTCTATTTATAGTAGAGATGGGGTCTCGCTCTTGCTCAGGCTGGTCTCGAACTCCTGAGCTCAAATGATCCGCCCACCTCGGCCTCCCAGAGAGCCAGGATTACAGGCTTGAGCCACCGCGCCCGGCCGCTTGACTTATTCTTCTTTAGTAGCCCAGAGCTATAGCAAACTCATTAACATGACATATAAAGCTATAAACACAGGTATAGCTAATTCTCAATAAACTCATTAATTTCCTCTGAATCCAGTTCAGCTCCTTTCCCATGTTGTCATGTACTAAAAAATAGAGGGATCTGCCTTTATATTACTTCCAAAAAATATAGTTTATCCAGTGTACATTTGATGTTTCTTCTCTTCACAGTCTAAATTCTTTTTTTTTTTTCTTTTGAGAAAGAGTCTCACTCTGTTCCCCGGGCTAGAGGGCTATGGCATCAGTCTAGTTCACAGCAACCTCAAACTCCTGGGCTAAAGCAATCCTTCTGCCTCAGCCTCCCGAGTAGCTAGGACTACAGGCATGCGCCATCATGCCCGCCTAATTTTTTTCTATATATTTTCGTTGGCCAATTAATTTCTTTCTATTTATAGTAGAGACAAGGTCTCCCTCTTGCTCAGGCTGGTCTCGAACTCCTGACCTTGAGCAATTCTCCCGCCTTGGCCTCCCAGAGTGCTAGGATTACAGGTGTGAGCCACCCGCACCCAGCCCTCTCCCTCTTTCTATTTATAGTAGACACCGTTTTCACTCTTGCTCAGGCTGGTTTCCAACTTCTGAGCTTGAGCAATCCTCCCACCTCCGCCTCCCATCCCAGAGTGCTAGGATTATAGGCGTGAGCCACTACGCCCCGCCACAGTCTAAATACTTTACCAATATTGGAATATCCTTCTGCTAAGCTTATATCTATTATTCATTATCACTGGAATAAGAAAACACTAGAGCTCTTCATTAACCAATGAAATACATATCACTGGATATGTACATATCCAGTAATATGTATTTCATTAGGCTGACCTAACAAGTCAGCCTAATTCAATAAAACATTGGGAAGTATTTTGCAAAACCCAAGTTCCATTAGTATAATCCAATACAGAATTATAATAACATCCAGAAAATGAAAACAATTTAGTAATTCCTCTATTGGTGGTGACAGTGTTGCAAAAAGAAAAATAGTAACTAGTGGTTACTGAATAGTGCTCTACTGCCAGGCAACACACTAGGGTACTTTAATCTTCATTATTTTATTTAATCTCCATGACAATTCTATAGGGAAGGTATTCTTCATTTCTATATTAAACCAAGGTACACAGAAGTCAAGTCACTTGTGCAAGAGCCCACATCTAACAAGGGACAGAGTGAACATTTGGTCTCTGCTCCATCTGACTCCAAAGTCCAGGCCTATTTCATGATTAGACTACCTTATAATCTTGGATAGAGTCTTACTTAAACACGTTATATACAACTATGTAGAAAGTGATTTCTAATCTTAGAAATAAATCATTAAAATGTTAAATAGCAATACGTTTTAAAAACATAAAAACAGTTTTAAACTCAACCATTCTACCAACATTCTACTCACTTGTCATCAATGCTGTTCTGATAATAAATATGCAAGAGTTTGTCCTTTATCCAGCTGACTTTCTCTGCAGCTTCCTTTCCTGCTTCACCATGAAGACAGTATTTTTTATAAAGCTGAGCCAGACCCATCATAGCTTCTTTTCTTACCCGCCACTAGAAAATATAAAATGTATTAGAAGAGCATGATATCAAAATATCATACTAATCTGCAAATTCTCATGGCTTCACCACTAGGTTGTTCAATCAGTCTTATGTGTGCTAAACTGGCACACTGTTTCTTTTTATAAGAGGTGTGACCAAATATTTTTTAATCTGTTCCTACCTAGAAACCAAGCTTTAGAAATTTTCCATATACCAATGTTTCATTTCCCCTAAGGCCCAGCAATAACAAATCTTACAGAATATTTCACTTGATTATGTCTAAAAAAAATTGGCCAATCTTTAGAAGTGATTAAAAGGTAAAAGACAAAGTATATAATTCACTCTGCAAACAAAAGCCCTATCATCCGGAATATTTTAATTTCTAGTAATATCTCTTTTGATGTTGATTCATACGAAAAACAAAGTTCACTATCAAGATTTCTGGAATTATAAAGTTGGAAAGGACCTTAGTAGTTACTATAAGTGAACTTCCTTATTTTGTAGATTTAAAAAACAAATGATTTCAAAATTTCAAAAAATAAAGTTTAGTAAGCAAAAACAAAACAAAACAAACAAACGAAAAAACCCAAATGATTTATTTATTAATACCTAGCCATGTACGAGTTAGAAGACTCTTTGGGACTTTTAGAGGTTGGGAAGATTTATTAGATAAAGAAAGAAAAGTGATGGGAAGGAGGGATAGGAAAGGAGACCACAAAAACCTAGAGTGAGGACTATCATAAGATGTAAGAATAACTGTAATGAAAAAAGTATTTTTATCAAAAAAAGTGGGGGCGGGGGCAGGTGCAGTGGCTCACGCCTGTAATCCTAGCACTCTGGGAGGCAGAGGTGGGCGGATTGCTCGAGGTCAGGAGTTTGAAACCACCCTGAAAAAGACCGAGACCCCATCTCTACTATAAATAGAAAGAAATTAATTGGCCAACTAATATATGTAGAAAAAATTATCTGGGCATGGTGGTACATGCCTGTAGTCCCAGGTACTTGGGAGGCTGAGGCAGCAGGATTGCTTGAGCCCAGGAGTTTGAGGTTGCTGTGAGCTAGGCTGACGCCACGGCACTCACTCTAGCCTGGGCAACAAAGCGAGACTCTGTCTCCAAAAAAAAAAAGTGGGGGAGGTGAAGTATACCATCTTTGGTTTATATACATTAATACTTCCTTATAAATTTCTTGTATCACTTTCTCAGTTTTAGGCTACTTAATGGATGAAATGAAACTTTGTTCCTATACAATAGGTTAATAGAAGCCTTTTGATATTTCTTACATGAAATCAAAAAATGTGAGCAGTGAAATCTAAGATTAATTCCTGTCCCCATATTTTAAAGATAAGACGACACGATGGGTACAGTGGCTTATGCCTGTAATCCCAGCACTTTGGGAGGCCCAGGTGGGAGGATTATTTGAGGCCAGGAGTTTGAGACCAGCCTGAGAAACATAGTAAGACCCATCTGTACAAAAAATAAAAAACAATTAGCCAGGCATGGTATCTATAGTTCTAGCTACTGAGGCTGAGACAAGAGGATCGCTCAAGCCCAGGAGTTAGAGGTTATAGTGAGCTTATCATCACACCATTGTACTCTAGCCAGGACAACAGAGCGAGACTCTGTTTCAAAAACAAAACAAAAATAACAAATTTCAGAAAGGATATAATCAAGGTCATCTAACTTATTAGATGAAAATCCAGGTCTGAAAAATGCACAGTAGGTACTATTATGAGCACATCATGTAGTTTCAGTTAGGAAGATTCATTTATTCAACTCTTTCTGAAACTATGAAAAAATATTAATAGGAGTGAATTTTTTCTAAAAGAAGGAAGGAAACAATGCCAAATAACTGCTAGGTTGAGAGTAATTTCAGTTAAAGCCAAGTGGGAAAAAAAAATCTTCAAAGTTAGAATTACTGATACAGTTGAACAAGTTAAACAATGATCACTTTTTAAACATCTGCCTCCTACAACTATAAGTAAAAACTTAAAGAATACCTTTTGCTATATTTCAAAACCAAAACCAATTATGTTTCTACCCTGAAATTAAAGCTACTTGTTTCTAGAGGACAACAGGTTTTCAACTATGCCTCAAATAAAATAGCATACTAACATTTTTGTTAAAGATGTTAGTAGATACCTAATATGCCTGTCTCACATGTCTGTCTCTTTTTTTTTTTCTTTTTTTTTTGAGACAGAGTCTCACTTTGGTGCCCAGGCTAGAGTGAGTGCCGTGGCGTCAGCCTAGCTCACAGCAACCTCAATCTCCTGGGCTCAAGCAATCCTACTGTCTCAGCCTCCCGAGTAGCTGGGACTACAGGCATGCGCCACCATGCTCGGCTAATTTTTTTTTTTTGTATATATATTTTTAGTTGGTCAATTAATTTCTTTCTATTTTTAGTAGAGATGGGGTCTCGCTCAGGCTGGTTTTGAACTCCCGACCTTGAGCAATCCACACGCCTCGGCCTCCCAGAGTGCTAGGATTACAGGCTTGAGCCACCGCACCTGGCCTGTCTGTCTCTTATGGTTGACTCTGTTTCCTTAGAAATTGCTATTGCTGTTCTCAGCACAACTTTTCCTTATCAATCCATGTTTCTGACTGCATCAAATAGGGAAAATCACAGGAAAAAGTAACTAATTACATAACCATCATTTCTTCATTTAGCTTGGCATAGTCATGTGGAAATTTCTTTTTCTTAGGAAGTTTGATATTCTTTTAGTTCAATGATTGACAGATCCATCTAAGTTACATAAGATAGTAACAACTGAAAACATTTAACTATAACAAATATAGGTGATCAATCATTATTTTTTGAAACTCATCATATAAGTGACAAGAAAAAACTCTGTTTAATTTAGTGGTTCTTTCATAAAGATATTTTAGAAAAGAAACCTATGCTTAAGATCAGAAAAGCTACAGAATCCAATGTGTTCATTCATAAAGATAATCAAAAGATATATAGGAAACATACAAATTGTTAGCTATTTAGCATTTTCTGCTTTTCGTGGATTTTTTGTTTGTTTGTTTGTTTTTTTTGAGACAGGGTCTTGCCCTCGCCCAGGCTGGAGTATAGCGGCATGATCATAGCTCACTGTAACTTCGAATTCCTGGGCTCACGTAGTCCTCCTGCCTCAGCCTCTCAAACAGCTGGGACTACAGGCACGTATCACCACACCTGGGTAATCTTTATTTAGCATTATTATTACTAATTTCATTTTAACACAGAAAGGCTTTAAATGTAATAGAAAGTAATACCAATTATATTTAGCAAACAATTTAAACAGTAAATCACAGTTGAATAAAATGTCAGATTTTACCCGTTTATCCAGTGTTCTTTCCCTTACAAAGCCGAGCAGCTGATCATTTACTAACGCAAGGTCTCTTTTGGCAGCCGTTATTATGGTAACAATGACATCATGACGAATAGCTTCTTCTGGATCGTGAGATCTAACCTTCAAATATTCTGTAATGAGAGAAAAAGACTTAAGCTAATGTTAGCCTTGTAATTCGTCATGATACAGAAAGACACAGAGACTAGCAACGCTTGAAGTTTTTGTCTATACTAAAACAATGTAAACTATGGCATGAATTAAAATTATTTTTAAGGCAGCAATACTTTACTGTAATCGCAAAACTATGCTTCTAACTCCATAGTCGTATTTTAACAAATAATGTATTTTACATCAACTAGCCTGGAAAAGTAAAATCACATTGCAGTATCTAATTTAGATAATTTGGAAATTCAGTTACAAATTAAAGAGTTTAAAAGAAAAATAGTATAAATGTTTACAAAAAGTTAGTTAATAGGTATATACCTCTATATTACATGATATAAATTCCAGAATGTTTTATAATCCCTAAAAAATTCCAAAATAATTTATAATACAAACTAAATAAAAACAAAATATGTACTTCCTGTGGTTTTTGTAAACAACAGTCTTTTGATAGAAGCTACTTAATTGCTATTACCAAATAAGTAGATTTAAATGTGCTAGGTTCAAAGGAAGAATGAGAAACTCTAGCCTAGTGCAGAAGATAATTATTAGACATGTTATTATAATAATATAATGATTTGTGTCCAAATCCTATGTCTTTTTTTTTTTAAAGATATAATCAATTTATTTTTTTTTTCTTTTATTTCATCATATTATGGAAGTACAAATATTGTTAGGGTTACAAATATTGCCCCTGCCCCCTCCCTCCCCCCAATATGTCCAATCCCCTGGTGGTGTGCATCACATACGTTATGGAAGCATACACCCCTTTCCTCCTCCCAACACCTGCCTGCCCACCACCTGTTAGAAAGTCGGTTTTTGTTTTTTTTTTAGAAAATAAAATGTTTTTATTTAAATCATTTAATTTCATATAAAGAATATAATTTGATGCAGCTCAATACTGATGAGAATATGGATCACATTGTGGCTCTCAGAATCCCAAATCTGTGGCTTCTTCAAATCCTATGTCTTAAGGAATATTCTACTTCCTCAAACTGATTTCAAAAAAATTCCAAAGGATTAAAGTATAAACATTTTAAATTTAATTATATTATATAAACATAAAATCATTTCCTAGTACATGACAAATGAACACCTAAAACCATATCAGAGTTAAAACCCATTCAGAAACTGAAGTTAAGACACAGACCACATCTAAAATATATTTGTGTCATTATGCAATATTTGTAAAATAAACCAGCTAGCTTACCTGTGAGATCCTTTGCTAAATCTGGGTGATTCATTAAACAATGACTGGCAAATTTCACACTCTCTAATCTCACAGGAACATGAATGTCATTAAATCTACATAGAAAAACATTGCTATACATTAATTCTAAGGCAAAAAAAATTATTTTCGAATAAGGTAACATGTAAATGCTTATAAACAATAACAGTTACTGATTAGAAAATGTTATTAAAATGACAGCTAATGTGTTCTGAAGACTAAAAGGTACATTAATAAACAAAAAGATACATAATTTCACAAAAATATTTTCAAAACCAAAATGTGTTTACCACATTAAAATAAAAAATAGTGTAAATGTATAACTCAACCTAAACTCCCCACTTTGTAGAGCTAAAAATTAGAGCTTAAAGTTGTGCTACAGGCCGGGCGCGGTGGCTCAAGCCTGTAATCCTAGCTCTCTGGGAGGCCGAGGTGGGCGGATCATTTGAGCTCAGGAGTTCGAGACCAGCCTGAGCAAGAGCGAGACCCCATCTCTACTATAAATAGAAAGAAATTAATTGGCCAACTAATATATATAGAAAAAATTAGCCGGGCATGGTGGCACATGCCTGTAGTCCCAGCTACTTGGGAGGCTGAGGCAGCAGGATTGCTTCAGCCCAGGAGTTTGAGGTTGCTGTGAGCTAGGCTGACGCCACGGCACTCACTCTAGCCTGGGAAATAAAGTGAGACTCTGTCTCAAAAAAAAAAAAAAAAAGTTGTGCTACAAAATAAAAAATATTCAAAACATACAAAATCTGAATAAAAAGTTTATGGGAGGAAAACATTGGAGGATTTGACGTAGAAAACACACCACATACAAAAAGCAGATTCAGGAATTCAAAGATGAATGTATAAAATGTTTGACTCACACTACCTCACCGCAAAAGTTTCTTTTCTTCAGGACCAACTTGCAATAAATCGCTGTTAAAGGACTAATGTATTCTAAGAATTCAATGAATAAGAAATATAACATTTAGACTCAAAACTGAATAAGGAAAAACTGAGCAACTCTCAAATTTAAAATAGATTATTGGGCAACTTTTAAAATATTTATTAACAATAAACAATGTAATTTTAAATAGCAGGAAATATTTTTATTTTTGATGTGATTTCATAAAATAATCACGTAAGCTAAACTTATTTAATAAATGTCTTTTTTGTTTGTTTTTGAGACAGGGTCTCGAGCTATGTTGCCTAAGCTAATCTCGAACGCCTGGGGACTAAAGTGATCCTCCTGCCTCAGCCTCCCAAATACCTGGGCAATATATGTCTATGGTCTTCTACTATATTACCCAGAGATAATCCTTCTATGTTAATAAAATCTTGCATTTAGGACTTATACTTTTCTAACTTGGCAGAGAAAAAATTAAACATTATTATTTATCATCAAGTAAATTACAAAGTATCAACACACTTAATGCTATAATTAAGGAAAATAATATTACAGAACAGACTATTACTTTTTTGTTTCTATGAATCACCTAGAGTTAGCAGAAAATGTAAAATGATAAATGTAAGAAGACTATTATGGCTGATTTCGTTTTTGTAAGTAACCTAGTTAAAAAATGAAGTCTTGCATTTTTGCTTAAATGATTTACAATATTATGTCAATCACTAGGATATGGAATTTTCCCTCTGTATCTTCCTTAAGTGCAGTTGCTTCATTCCTTTTTTAAATCCTTATGGAGTCATGTTTAATTATTCAAATATTCAGCATTTATTTCTATTAAGACCTTCAAAATGGCCTGTTCTGAGCAAGTAACTACTAAGATATCATCATATCACTGTTAAGAGATTTCTGAGATCCTACCACACTAGTATAAAGACTATTACAAAGTGAATTTATTTCAAGACATTCAGAATCCCATCTTCTGAATCAAATAAACTAAACAATGGTGGATCTCAAGCATCTCCAGATTATTAATAGTAAATACTTTCCAACCAACTTTTGAAGCAAAAGAAACATGTAAAGAGAATGCAAGGAGGAATTTAATAAATTTCATGGATTTTTTTCAATCTCGCCATAAAGTCAAATGGAATTCCATCATTCTACATTCTTGAAAAGAAATGTTAAAAACTATTTCAGTTAAAAGCAATGATATTTAACATGTAAAATCATACAATATAACCAACTTAGTTAAAAACACATCATACCATTAGATAGCCTGCAGACCCAAAAAGAAAAACAATCCAATAAATGAATAAGCAGACTAACAAATGGCATGATTTCTTAAAATTGGATGGATATTGTCTTTGGTTTCATGATTTAAAAATTCTTTTTTTTTTTTTAGAGACAGAGTCTCGCTTTGTTGCCCAGGCTAGAGTGAGTGCCGTAGCGTCAGCCTAGCTCACAGCAACCTCAATCTCCTGGGCTCAAGCCATCCTCCTGCCTCAGCCTCCTGAGTAGCTGGGACTACAGGCATGCACAACCATGCCCGGCTAATTTTTTCTATATATATTAGTTGGCCAATTAATTTCTTTCTATTTATAGTAAAGACGGGGTCTCGCTCTTGCTCAGGCTGGTTTCGAACTCCTGACCTTGAGCAATCCGCCTGCCTCGGCCTCCCAGAGTGCTGAGATTATAGGCGTGAGCCACCGGCGCCCAGCCTGATTTAAAAATCTTAACACTTAGAATATCCTGAGATGATGTCTACGTATTTATTCTAATGACATTATTTTAACACAAAACATATTAAAAAGTGTTACATGGATAAGGTTTCTTCATAAAAAAAAATTTATTCTCCAAGAAAGATCACAACACGAATGCTAATGAGACCAACATATATCAATTAAAGTTTTGATACATGTAGTTTCAATCAGTGGACCCTGCCGCCAAGCCTCCAAAATACAGATGTCAGAACTGTATGTTCTCTTACCGTCCAAGAAAACACTGCCAAAGAGGACGATTCTGTGTAGCCAAATCAGAATCTTTAGAGCCAAACAATTTAGCTAGAAGTCGAACCACAGCTAATCGCTCTTCTCCATCATTGCTCTAAGGGAAAAGAGAAAACAAATGAAGATGGAGCTTTATTCATCAGATTATAGAAAATGATAATACAAAACATTCCCAAGAAGATACAATTTCATATTTCTGCTTATAATGGCGAGAACTTTAATATATCACTAGTTCTCATTTACTATGCTGAAGTTGATTCGATTCCATGTTGGTTCTTCGCTCTTATTTCACACCCTCCCAACTGCTAATTTATGCCACTTCACTGATTATTTGCATTCCATGCAATGGTTATAGACCTTTTACAAATGTGAAGATATATCATTCAACTCCAACATTAAGAGCCCTAGAAAGTGTCTATGAAGGACAAAATTGCAAATA